>PNEQ01040514.1:0-41577 GCA_003012365.1 Medauroidea extradentata | reverse complement strand
ACCTAGAGTCTAAAAATAGACATTACCACGGTCGTAGTAGTTGAGAGTCACGTACTCGCACTGGCGTCATCGGGGAAAACCAGTGACGTCTCTCGGGAGTTGCGACATAGCTGCGGAAACCCATGACACCACTGGTTGACTCATGGGGCTGACCACCCAGCATGATGTAATGTGCCTGCTGCCCGGCCAACACGCAACAATACTAAATTGACACAGCTGGACCTGAGAATGGAACCCAATACCTCGCTACGGAGGTCGACTATTACAAGGTAAGTGTTTTCCGTATCAGAAAAGGGATTTATGCACATTAACGATGTTTTTATGTACCGCTGTACCGCATCGAGGTTACTTTGTGACAGCATGGGTGACCACACAAAAGTTAAATTCTTAAGCTGTTTGAATAAGAAATAAGTACATGTATTGAACTATTGAAAAATATAAATTTATACTACTTATGTGCAATTTGAAATTTTTCGCTAACGTGATCCAAAATAAATATTTAGAGTGATGCAAAGACACATTGTGCTGTCACAAAATTACCCAGTACCAGTACCACAGTGTTACCGTTGACTAGTTTCTATTTTACATAATCAATCATATCTCTATTTTATTCCAGTATAATGTAGACCAGAGCTAGGCCATGTATTGTATATTAACTATATCGTTTTCAACAAACTCGTGATTTTGGTTGACTACCCATTTTCCTAGGTATAGTAAAAATGTAATTCCTTGCAAATTTACGAACAAGAATTTTACTTGTACTTATACAAATGTCTGTTTAAGTGCAAATAAATTACAGAAACATTTTACTGTATACAGTGACTCTGTGGCGTACGGGCATCGTGTGGAAATGTGTTGATATATGCGCGGCGCTTACTACGACAACCGCGAAGCTCCGGTAAGATTGGTAGGAGACACGTCAGCTTGGGTGGAAAAACCGTCACCGGCTTGTTCTCAGCTCTGACACAACTTCCTCCGCCATCTTGCGGTCTCCGCGACTACACCTGGGCCGTGACCTGCAAACCTAGAAAATACTTCCGACGGCCTAGCGCTGCTGCAGCGAACACCTCACGTAAACGGTGTATTGGGCGAGTCCTAGGGGCGGTGGCTGGTGGGTAGGGAAGTTCTCCTCCCTAAACAAATAAAATTATTGAAGGAGATCTTAAAGGGAAACAAGTGAACATGCTGTAGTACAGAACTATTTCAGAAATGCATCGGTTTATTTGTAAAGAAACTGTGGACATGCACACAAAGTGTCGATTCTCTTGGAATACTCCTGTAATTTTTTTTTTAATAATTTGCCCCTTGTCCTCCTCCTTTTAAAACTTATCACTGTATCCGTGTCTGCGTGCAGTGCACAAGTGTTTATAATCAACGGCAAAGTAAGCACTGAGAAATTAGAAAATTAATTTTAGGACTCGCTATAGAACACTAAAGCATGTAGGCCGATGCCCCTTCTCTATAGCTTTAAAGTGAAATCGCTTGGTTTGTCGGCGAGTACAGCAAAATTTTAACTAGAGTTGTTTAAAGTCGTCATCTTTCTATTAATTTTTGAGAGACGACTGTTAAAAACCCTTTAAGGGAGCGAATTGTTTTACTTCGTAGCAAGGTTTTAAAAACACTTTTTGCTAATTAACTAGCGGAAGATAATTTCTGCAGCTAAATAATTAGCTAGATGGTTATACGAAACGTGCCCTCTTATGAGCCTACTAAAATAATTCTCGTAAAAGATTTAGAAATTGGAGAGTAAGACTGCTCGCTTCCAATCGCGTTTAAATTGTAAACTGAGTCAAATCGATCTGCGATTTAATAAAATTTGGGTTTATTTGGGCTAGCTCACGAAACACCAGGAATGGGGAAAGAAATATAAACACCTGCTAGACAGATGGTTAAAGATAGCTAATTCATAGTTCACGAAACCAAGGTTCGTCTCTTATTCAAGCGTTCAAATCTCCAAATTCAATACTATGTTTGTAACTGCGTGTATGCTGTTTATATTGAAATGAACACTATTTAAGACACGGACAGCCGGCATCAACGACTACTAAAATATATATATATATATATATATATATATATATATATATATATATATATATTTGTTCTATTAAAAATATATTATCGGCACTTCCGATGTTAACGTCTGAGAACAATTAAATGCACAAAGTCGTTTAAAAGCCTCACGTCGATTAGAAAAATCATTTCGGAGCCCCTCAAAATGGCTAAAAACAGCTTTTTCAACCTGTTATATATTTATGAAAAACTACTCACAGGATTCGTGTGAAACTACTCTAGTAGCATGCAAAGGACCTTGCTTAAAACTTTTCACGAATAAAAAACGGGGTCACCACTAAAAGTGTCAGTCAGGCGAGTGATCTACGATACCACTGCAAGCCGTTTATTGTCTTGCGGTAGAGGCGATACCGCACCAGATGAACCGTGAACAGGTCAACATCGCACCGTGCCTCACTCACACAAACACACGGCCAGTAGGCGGGCGCCTTAAGGGCGTTCAACAGCGATGAAGTCATAATTTTATATTTATATGAAATAATGTTAGTTTTGTAGACGGTACTTGTGAGTGCAGTTTCCTCTTACGAAACAATTTTAACTGGCGTAGTTTTCTCATAACGGTGCCCCAAAGTCAAAATTTGCATGTTCTGTTGCCATGCAGATAATGAAAACCAGAGGACCTACTTAAAATAAATCATTGTGAACTTACATCGCATGAGCTACGCAATAGAACATTAATATACCCACAAAGTAATATTTTGAATTTTAAAAAAATCGCAAAAGTACAGAAAAAGTTGCAAATTCAGAAATTTTTTGAAATAAAAAACAATTAGCATGGCATTTTATTTCACTGTGAGTTATTTCACGCACGTAAGTCAATTGGTTTTCACTATTTGCATGGCAGCAGAACATGCAAATTTTGACTTTGCTGTACCGTTATGAGAAAACTACGCCAGCTAAAATTGTTTCGTAAGTGGAAACTGCACTCACAAGTATCGGCTACAAAACTAACATTAGCTCATATACATATATAATTATGACTTCATAGCACTTGAACACCCTTAAGGGGCCTCCCTAGATATGCTGTGTTTGTATGTGAGGCAGGAGCTGTAAGAGCGCCACTAATCGACGTATGTAATGTATTATCGCCTCTCCGCGCAAGTCACTCAGCTGGCGTGCAGAGTTTTTCTATTATTCTTTTTTCCTATGATATTACTTTAAGAGGTGACCACAATACTTTATTTGTGGACAGATTAATTCAAAGTCTAACGCTTGTTTTTATAGTTGTGTTTTTCGAATCCAGTTGTTATTTTTCCGTATACGGCATTCTGGAAAACCCATGTTTGGCCATTCTAAGGAGTGCGATAATGACGCTTCTAATTAACGTACCAAATTTTTAAAACTACAGCGACATAGTTTGAAGTGTGTGTTCTTTTCGTAGATACACAAATATAATTTGCGTTAAATACTTTCGTCAAAAAAAGAATAGTCGCAACTCGCTGCAACGCATTTGAAGCATAGGTAGGGAGGCCCGTAAGGTGTTGTGCTGGGGTTGACGAGGTAGAGGGTCGAGTAGATCCCTCGTCGCATATCATTAACGCCTGACAAAAGACGCTCACAGGCCGAGCCAACAAAGGGACACCCTGGCTGACGTGTGACTCCAGCTTACAGGAGGCTCAAGGTCATTGCGGGACGTCTCGCCTCTAGGAAGGTGTCTGAACTCTCCAGGCAATCGTCTTCGCCGCCAGCAGACGGAGAAAAGAAGAAAAAGAAAAGACGTAAGCGTTTATCTCTCTCTCTCTCTCTCTCTCTCTCGCTTCGCATGTCGAGACGTTTTGCAGGTTAAAGCACTTACAAGGATGAACCAGTACCCCCGTATTCGAACCATTCATTTCCTGTCATTTGTTGCTAAGTTAAATTTAAACCAGACATGGGTCGGATAGGCTAGGCATCGGTCGGATTATTCGATTATTTTATTTTTAGGTTATTTGATATTTTGAAAATAAAAATGTCCAATTTGCTATTACAGCGTGAATTATACTTACCTTGTGATGCAGTACAAGCATCACAACAGAACTTTTAACGTGTATTGAACAGTCCAGCAAATTTTTTTTAAATATTCAATAATTTCTGGAGTGATTGTAGCCTAAATATATGTTAAAAGTTCAGTAGCGATGCTTTTACTACAAACAATATCATTAGAATTCACGCTATAACATAAATTTAAACACTTTCCTTCTCAATATTTCATAAAACAAAAAAAAAAAAAAAAATATAAAAAATAATAGAACCCAAAGTGACGACTAATACAGAGTAGAGTAAGACATATTTGGTCAACGCTCAACATCGAGGTCTTCAGCGCTGGTGAGGGATGACATGAGGTGAGTACGAAACTACACCGGAATAAAAGGGTGGGGAAACAGGACATCCTTGAGAAAACCCGCGGACCAGCGTCATCGGCACGATTCCCACATGCGAAAGTCCGGGGACCAACCCGCCGGGAATCGAACCCGGATCGCCTTGGTGGTAGGCGAATGGTCTGACTACTCTACCATCGCGGCTTCCACCCCCCCCCCTCCTCAAGAAGCCTTAAGGGGGTGCATAACAAGCCGAGTTGGATTTACTTTATTGTTTGGTTGTTTAGAAACAAATATTTTAATTGCTTCAATATTGAGTTTTACTACGATACATTGCCTTGCTGTAAGCTCATAAATGAATTAAATTTTTCCAATATGCATTAAAATATTTAGTAATATATTATTTTTAAATTATGAAATTATATTCGTCTTTTCAGAGTCATCAGTTAATGCGTTTGTAAATTTTGGTGACTAATACTGAAGGAATTATAGTCTAATGACAATAGTGACAATTTCAATTGCTGCCGTGACTAATTAATTTTTTTAATTTATATAGCTCAATATTGCACGTTAAAATGTTCGTAATTGTGTTTAAAAAGGAACAAAAAATATTTACCAGCTGATTTTGTGGTTGTTTCACATTCCCTCAGACAGCTGAACCTCTTTGTACTTATATAACTTTTCGCGTTCTGAGGTTTAAGGATATTTTTAAAAATATAGTTTTGTTAATTAACATCGGTCCCAATCGGTCCCAACAAAGGAGGATGTATATCGCGAAAATCATGTATCTCTACCTTCGTTAATTTTTTAACTCGTATCCTTTGTATATAGATGAGAAGAAGGGGAGATTGGTTGGGACCCCGAATACTGATTTAATTGGTGGGTTCCCGTACGTAATCTGCGTATACCCCGAAGTATAACACTGAATGAAGTCCTACAATGGGGAATCACGGGAAACAGATATTAAACTAATCTGTTGAACCACGAGTACATACATGCAACCACTGACTGTTTGTTCTTTTCGGTGTGGCACACATTACAATAGGATCTTAACGGCTTATTTTTCAATACCCTCTAAACATGCAAAATTGTCTAAATATTTTCACTCTTTAAAATAATAATAAAAAACTTGGAAGCACGTACTCATTTATTTTTTTCACACATTTAAAATCCTTTAGCAACATTCTCACTATCTCACTGTAGTTTTTTCTTCAGGAAGCGATATCGTACCACCGAATGTAATTCAACATGTATGTCCCTATGTTTGTTCTCGCGAAGGCTCTATGGTAGACAGCTCCCTTAGATACCTATTTATCTATTAACTAAATGTGTTTGGAAGGATGAAGAAGGGTGTGGTTGACGCAGTTAAACAAAAAGGAGCCAACTGACAGCTCACAGAAACTGAGGTATTCAAGGTCAATGTATACTGTATGTATCTAAACCTTGTATAAACATGATCTTTGAAAGAATTGTGCAATGGGAGTGCATGCATGGATTTATTTGCTTGGACATACTCCACTGCGAAATAAATGACTGTCAAAAGAAAACTAAAAATAAGTTATTTTTAGTTTTCTTTTGACAGTAATTTATTTCGCAATGGAGTAGGTGCAAGCAAATAAATTCAGTCTTGTATAAACAGTTTTTTCTGGGCTCTTTTTATCCTTCAAATATTATTATTATTATTTAATGCTTTTTTTTTATAGGCTATGCTTTGGACTGTCTTCTACTTGGTGCGATTATCTCAAAATAAATAACTTTGTGGATTAGTTACGTTTGCACAAATACGTCCAAATAAGGGACTACCCCAAATGCCCTTCCCACTTCTCGGCTAAGGGCCTATACGAGCGAATCTGATCAACAACCAAGCGGTGTTTGTTACCTCCAGCGACGGGACAGTCGAAGGCCGACGTCTCACCGGGAGCCTGTCTTTTAGACAACGAGGCGAACACAAGGTCGTACCACGCCTCGCACACACACTCTCTCTCTCACACACATGTGGGCGAGGACGGCCGTGTGACAGCACCCAGTGCAGCGCCCACGCACCCCCGCGACATCAAGTGGTTATGATAAGTCACTGGATGGAGTTGGGTAGGTTTCCTGAGTCATATGGCAAGGCATTGTTCATCACTAGGTTCTCCCACAGTACTCAGTTTGTGCTGACAAAAAAATTTTGCTGTTACGTTTTCGTATGATCTTTGAAAAAGTTGTGCATTTGGAGTGCATGAATGAATTCCATGTCTTGGTCATACTACATTGCGATACATGTGCCTGTCAAAAAAAAAACTACATAGAATAGGAAAACATAAGTAAGCAGAGTATGCTTCAGTCAAAAGGACACACAACATAACATTTCTTACGTGTAATATGGTCAATTAAAAAAAAAAAAATAAGAAGAAGAAAGGTAAAAAAAACTCCGAACACCATCAAGCCAGACAACATAAGTTAGAGGCCTGCTTTGGCAAAACGACAAACATATGTAACATTTGAACCACAAAAATACGACACAACGATGAGACGAAACAAAACACAGTAGCCTAGTTTTCCAGACACGAACAGAAAAACGAAGTTTCGGGAACTGGAATCTGTTCCAGTCTTCAGGTAATGACACGCAGTATTTGAGAGCACGAGTGCGACTGTTGAGGTCGTTTGGCCAAAGCGTGCCTCTAACCTGTGTTGTCTGTCTAATTTTTATTTTATATTTCTTTTTTTTTTTTTTTTTGTTCTTGTCTTCGTTTCATTTGACCAGATTCCATTTATGGAAATAATGCTGTGAATGTATCTTGTTGACTAAATCATACTCTGGTTATTTATGTTTCCATAACCTGTGTAGTTTTCTTTGGCGGACATTTGAATCGCAATTGAGTATCTCCAAAAAACTAGGCCTACATCAAGTCACGTTTTCATAAGTTATCACCAAATATTTCACTACACCTTCCTATCACAACGCAAAATTAGCACACTCCGTACAGATTCATCCTCAGCGTACGACTAACCCAGTCCTGCAAGATATACATTTTATATTATGTAACTGGGATCTTGAATTCATACAAAATCTTCTATGTTATACAATGCAATGTAAAAAGGAATACAAGTAAAATACTAATTAGACACCTTTTTAACCAAGACAAAGCTAATTTCTAATCGAATATTTGAGAATTTGAAAATAGCAATATCAGAAAAAGTGAATTTACAAGCTTGCAGTCATAAAGATCGATAATTACCAACAGAGAACGCAGTGGAACCAACATTAACGAATAAACGTCGCAATCGTATTTGAAAAAATTCGGTGCATGTTTCAAATCTCCCAAATAGGTGCTAGTAGTAGCATGTACTTTCAGTGTGGTATCCATCACGCATAGTCATTTGAAAATCGTAAATTGTTAAAAATTATCATTTATATAATATTCACTTGGCACTATATAAAAACAATTTAATTGTCAGTCAAATTATACCGATTTAGTACCGAATTATAAAATCTGGCAGTCCTGCACTTAACCTCATTGAAGTTCCGAACATCACATTGTAAGGTGGGTTAAAGCCTCCTGCTCCCTGCGAGAACTCCAGAGATCTGTACATAAATAGTAGGATCACATAGAGGGACTATTAATTTTCTACGGCTTCCTAGCTACCTTCCAGTTACGACCTGAACTAAACTGCAAAATATTTTTTCTTGATTTATCGCGTGAAAAGTTGGCTGTATGGTAGGCTTCAATATACAAGTAGTATCAGTACAGCGGTTACAAACTTTTAGGAGAGATAAAGTACACCCAGACTATGGGAAATCACGTAGCAATGCTTGGACGGAAACACTTTCCTAGCGCGGTAGTGACGACACAAAACACAACAAAGAAAGGACACGAAGAAGAGGAAAACGTGTTTATTATTCTTAATACAGCAAAAAACTAAGAAAAAGAACATAAAGAGACATCGATCGTCATCACCAGCCAAAGATTTTCCAGCGTTTTTGCTGTATTATGATAAATAAACACGTTTTCTCCTCTTGTTCATGTCCTTTATTTCTTGTTTTGTGTCGTCACTACCAGGCCAGGAAAGTGTTTCCGACCAAGCATTGCTATGTAATTTCCCATCGTCTAGATGTACTCTATCTCTCCTAAAAGTTTGTAACCGCTGTACTTATACATTCTGTATAGGTGTGTCTCCGTCTGACTGGGTCAATAATAACTCTCGTGCGCCGTAAATGAATCGTCTGTGAACAACTACACAGCCACCTTAGAATCATATAAGACGTAGGTTGTTACCCTGTTTTGCAAAATATGTGGGCACGAAATATTCTTGCAATATTCCACTCTATGTAACCATCACGTGAAAACATTCATATGGTTCCAACAAATCTTCCACAAAAGTTGGGCAAGTAGCGACACTTGTTTAGGTCGTTCGGGATAAAGTGAGCACTAAAAATTTAACCTTTGAAAAACATCACTAGCCGTTACTGCATGTAATTCAACATTATCTCTAGTTGCGTTACTGCTTGTGTGGTTGGCAGCCTAATTACTAATATAGTTCCATGTATTTTCCTATTTAATTTCAATAATACTGAAACAAATTCAACCGAAATCGACTAAATTGTATTTTAAATAATAAACAAACTTTTTATCAAACTGTATAGATTCTACTGATTGTACACTTTATCTTAGACGCGTAAACATCAAATGACGTGTCCAGAGAGGTTTAATGTTTCCCGTAGTTTGTGGCATGTGTGGGAAAAGTTCCGGTATGTTTACACACTAGGTATAAAATTATATTTTGGTGTATGGCGTATATTTGGAAGTGTCAATCGGGTAGCTTTGTGTATGGTGTTGTAAGCATGGTAGTGTCAATCGGACAGTGCCATAGTCGTATACGGAATGTCTATAAAAACCTCACAATAAGCACACGACGCGAAACCTGGGCTAAACTGTAGACAAAAATCACGTGGCAAAACATTTTATGTTGACATTTTCGTGAACAATGTGGCAAAAAACGCGCGGGGAAAGAGTAATAAAGTCTCCTCTTGGGCTACGCGTCCAGGTATTATTTTATCAACGGTACGTCGGGTTAATGTAAAATAATGTTTGGTCTGCTCGGGATTTGAACCCGCGCCCATTATATGCATGTCAGAACAGTAGTAGGAAGTTAAGTAAGACATCTGTGGAGTGCAAGAGCGGAATAACTACAGTGCTATGTTGCCACATCGTGCACGTTGAATGACAACGTACAACATTTTGCCAATAACATTTTAGTTTCCAATTTAGGGTAGTTTCAATAGCGCTGACAGCTCTCCTACGGCAGTTATTTTACTTGATTCGCATTTATGTAGGATAGATACACTCATATCAGGAAAACCTGTTGCCGCAAGAATAAAAAACCCCGATCTTCGCGAAAAGATTGCACTACTTTTTTTCAATGCCTTACGTGCACATATGAAAATCTGATGTTTTGTTATTAACAGTGTCTTTGCTACAGACACGTCACTCATTTTACTGTGTCAGTCAGAACAATGTTACTGCGGTACCTCACGTCAGTGATATGTGCGTAGAACCAAATATCGTTGAACCAGGGGTGGCATTTAGGAGAGCAGGGGGGGGGGAGTGCAAATGCTCCCCCCTGGATTTAGAATTTAAGGGTATAAATTTTATTTTTTGTATTTTGTTTTTTAAATGATTCTTACTTAAGGAATTAAAACTGAAGTTTTATTATTAAAGTTTCTAATTTATACATGCTTAATTAATAAAAAAAATGCAACAAGGTCACTTCCACCGAAAAAAAAAAAAAATCCTGCCCCCTCAAGAAAATCCTGAAATGACGCCCCTGCGTTGAACAACATTAATATGAATCAGCTTTAAAACTACCTCATTCACTTCTAGTGGGGTCGATCCCCGGATTTTCGCATGTGGGATTCGTGTCGTTCGAAGCCGCTGGTCGGCGGGTTTTCTCGGGGATCTCCGGTTTCCCCCACTTCATTCCGGCGCTGCTTCATACTACTCTAATGTCACCCCTCACCAGCGATAAAGACAGTGGCGTAACGTGGTGGTGTTCCAAGGTATGCGGTGCTAAGCAGCGACTATACACAACACGGAGTTGTCTGTGAGACCATTATACTTGTAGTAGCAGGTACACTCTTCTTCCAGTAATATACACGACGCAAGTAAAATATACTACAATAATATTCCTCGGTCTACACAACACGTGTTTATTGGATATGACAGGTAGTCACATTGAGTATACGTGTATAGTCGGAGCTTATATTGCATGCCTTGGAATACAACCATGATACACCACTGGATAGAGACCAAAATCTTTCACTTACATAACTGATCACTAGAGGCACGAGTGTTTTGCGTATTCATCTGGCAACAGCCTAGACTTCTCAGTTCTATACATGTACCTGCTTAGGCTGAATATCCATTGGCTTCTAGCAGTACAAACGTGTAGCACGTGATTTCCCCACGTCTTGTTTCCTTTATAACTGGCTTGCAGTCGTCAAATGTGTGTTAAAACCGCTCTCGTCTAATAACAGAAGGAGGAGTGAAGTAAACGTTATTGACGTTCAACTTGGCCTAGAATCAATACGCGAAATAATCGTGCCTCTGGTGGTTATGTAGAATAGTTGCACATGTGCACGTAAGGCGTTGAAACACTCTAGAAAAAAAAATACTTCACGAAAGTTAGCTTCTCTAGTCGTTAGGTATTTCTGGTGTGTCTTCTGTGAACCAGAAGATACTGTGCTAGAATCCCATCTGCTCAGTCTGGCAACGCTGTAGACTGCGAGGAGGATGGCGGCTGGTGGTACGGACGATACGTGAGTCTCCTGAGTCGATGGTTATGGGCATGTCGGGTCGTGCGTCGTCGGCGACGTGGGTCTACGCCGAGGGAGGTCCGTTATGTCATCGCCCCGTGGTGCCGGCCACACACGGATGTGCGACCCCCACGCACGCCCACGCACAGCTGGTCCGTAGGCATGGTTGCCAACCAAGCAACTTTGCTATACACCAATCGTTCTCTACCTTAAGCGCGAGTAATAGTCACCATCTTGAAATTTTGTATTTTGTTTCATAACTTTTCTTCTGGGTAAAGTTTTAGATCTTTAACCTAACTGCGGAATAGAATAAATATTGATAGAATTTTAGACACCTTAAGGCCCGGTTTCTCAATGTCTGATTTTCTTCTGATTATCTTCCGATTCAAATTTAACCAATGGTTAGCAACAATATCTGTTTCTAAAGTACTGATTAAGATTAATCTATGGGTTAGAAGTCGGCAACCATTGGTTATCTTAATCATAAGAAGAGGCACTGATTGCAGAGTTAAACAGGACTTTTAAAACAAACAGGGCCGGTTTCATAATGTCCAGTTATGTTCCTATTATCATCTGATTAAATTTTAAGTTGTGGTTAGCAGTGTTATGTGTTTCTCGACTTATTGTTAACTTAAAACTGTAGTTTAACTAGCGGTAACCAACGGTTAATTTAAACACAAGACGAAGTTCCGGTTACTGAGTTAACCGGAACATTTAAATAATATGGCAGATTATATTTTTAAGCAACAAAACATAACCCTCGTGCATGAAAACAAGGTTATGTGTTACAAAATCAGAAAAAAAATTATTGAATGTGAAGTTATACTAACGAAGTCTTCATTCCTTGAATTTGTATTGGATCATATTTTCATTAGAAATGCATGTATCACTGCCAATACAGACGTTGTTTCACAACTAAGGTTATGGCACACCTAATTTTTTAAACATGATGGTTGCTAACAAAACTCAATATTGGTATTCCCAAACAGAAAAATTTCCTGTTGATAGATGACAATTTTTGTCAAAATATTACATCTGTACAAAAATGTTACTTACGTACTGTACTATTAAGAGAAACGTGTTTCATGTTGTGACATTGTTAACTAGCTAATTTATATTAGGTTGTAAAATGTATGTTGCTATTCCCTTCTGTTTTTGTTTTAAATTGTTGAGAGGAAGAAATTAGTTTTGGTTAGGTTACACAAAATCCCACGTATTTTCTGTAAATAGTCGTAAAAAAAGAATAGAATTTTTGTTAGCACATAAAGAAAATTAAACATAGCACAACTTATATCTAAACTGTTTTTTATTCACTGAAAGTCTGCTTACTTTCGTCCATGTTTATTACTGATTTTGACTTTCTCGTACAAATCTGTTGAAGTGAATTTCTGTGGCATCCCACGTCACACCTTGAAAAATTGCATACGCTCTTCGTGTCGATCTACGTTTTCGTACTTGACTTTTAAAATTTTGTCGGTACGCGGACACACGCCCGAAAGAGTGTTTGAACTCGGCTGCAACTGCCTCCCATTATTCCTCTTCCTGTTTCCACGTCACTGCATCGGTTTTTTACATTTCACAATATGAGAACATTTTTCAATTATGGTTATTACGTAGAAGTTCGTTTCCAGAGGTAATAAAACTACCGGAACGTGAAATTTTTAACCTCTTTCGTCCATTGTTTACAAGCTAATGTTAACCGCGACCTAAAAACAACGATTCAACACCCAATCACAACGCGAAACGTCATCGCATTGTTGCCAAATTTACATTAACCAGCACTTAGCTAACCATAACATTTTTAAACGGGAGTAATGTTTTCAGAAACGCTATTATTTTAACCAGTAGTTATAAGTTTCGTTTATATTTATCATAATGGTCAGATAACCGAAACTTTAATCAGACATTGTGAAACCGCCCACAATATTATAAACAGTGGCAATTTTTTAGGTTATGATGACAGACGATTTAAATTTCTGTTTGAAGATGATGATGATGATGATGAAGCAATAGTAGATTTCATAAACAGGCCAAAACTTTTTCGGGAACGCCCAAATCACATTTAAATAGATGACCATGAATTTGTTATGAGATTGCGGCTGAGTAAAAATACATGTCCTAGCACTACCAGAAAAAAATTGAAGGAAAGCTGGAAGTGACCGCAGACAGGTGTGTACTTATTTATTACATGTTTTGTTCACATCCCATAAACTTTAGTACGTTCGGGTAAGTAATATTATTTTGTAGGTTATGTGAAAACATTTGGTGGTTATGTCACATGCCTTTGTATGATGTCTCTATACTTCCATGCATTATTTTGCATAGTTGGTTAGAAACCTTTGTTTCGGAGACAGTGACCTTGTTGCATCTTTTTTTATTAAATAAGCATGTATAAATTTAAAAACTTTAATAATAAAACTTCAGTTTTACGTGCTTAAGTTAGCATTATTTAAATAACAAAATAAATTAAATATATTTTTTACAGTTAAAATTCTAAGTCCTGGGGGTGGGCATTTGCCCCCTTCCTGCTGCTCCCTAAATTACGCCCCTGACTGTACCTAAACACGTTTTTATGTATGCTCTAAATCAAATATTACGACCTTAAAAATAAAGAATTTATACATTATGGGTATAGCGGAATCTTAATTAAATTTTTTTATGAATGAACATGCGGCATTGTTACTGCATTAGAGCCGATACTTTTCAGTGAAAAGAATAATATATGAACTTATTTCAGTGCCTTACGTACACATCTGAAGCTCTGCTTCGTTGTTAATGACAGTGTATGTTGGTGCAGAGGCGTCGCTCATTTTACTATGCCAATGAGAATCTTACAGCGATACCACACATCTGTGGTTTGCAGGCAGAACCCTAAGAAGGCGAGAGTTGAAAACATCCAGAAGCAGAGCTGCAGATGCGCACGCAAGGTATTAAAACAATTGGGTGCAAATTTATTTTTACAATAAATCAGTGGCACTAAACATGACCCATGTTTGCATTATCTAAGATCGTGACTTTCAACTAAAGGCAGTTATGATGTTCTACATTTGACCAGGGTTGTGGCTATCTGTTACGTTTTGGGATTATCAGGTATCCAATGTCGTTAGCGATTTACATTTCCTGTTATAACGTTCGTGACATTCTCATTTAAGATTATCATGGTGAATTGCGCACTTTTGGAGACAGTTACTGTGGTCTTAACCGATAACTCATGTTTTCGGTGGAATCTACACACCTTGATTATTACATACACGACCATGTTCATATCAACAAGTAGCTGATAAATATACTATAAATCGGTTCATTTTAACAATGACCTAATATGTGCAAATTTTCCGAGAGAAAAAACAAAAGTCCTCAGTTCACCAACACAAATATATGCACTTAAACGTTACATTTAATGAGTTATCTTGATTCGTTGTGATGGCTTGCTCCTTGGCGTTAGCCTGGGCAAACGGTTAACGCTAATATGAGGATCTCCACTAGCGTTTGCACTTAACTTTGAAACCTATTCCTCTTGAATTTTGAGATTAACATCGTGTGGTAAATTTTCAAAACATTTGGTATCGAATTACTAAAGTAAATTTCTAGTTTAGTGTCTCGTGCCAAATAATTACTTTAAAAATAATAATTTTAGACTAATTTCCTGTAGGGACTTTTAGTTAAACGACCATGAGACCAGTCAACTCGCGTATTTGATGTTTTGGTATTGAATTTTAAGTAGGCCTACGTAAGGTAACTTTCTGGATACGAAGCAATACTTGACCATATTCCACTTGAACAACAGCAAATTAATAGTAGGCCTAATTAAATTATGAAATTACCGTGTGGAATAACGCCTTAGTCTTCTGGTTTTATCCACGTATGAATACAAATTGATATTTTATTTAACACTTTCCCTTACCTTTATGTAAGAAGGAGAGCGGTTATTTGTATATTGCTTCCCTTGACTGCACAACATGCAAGTAAAATTAAGAAGTATAATGAAAACTATAAACCAGTAAAAATAGTATAATTCAAATTGGTTTTGAAATAATGATAATATTTCGTAACACAGCAAAATTATTTACTAGAATTTACTTTCGAAATTGTTAAAAATAATAGTTTTAGTCGTTAGTTTCCCAAAATAAATGAAGAGCAATATTTTTATTACAGATGTTTCAGAACAAACACTTATGGATGTAGGTAAGCCGATATATATATATATATATATATATATATATATATATATATATATATATATATATATATATATATATATATAAGGTTGTTAAAAATATTTTAAGATTATGTTTATGTAGGTTTCCAATGTCAAGGTAGTTGGTATTTTTACTCAAATGAAAGCCTATATAATCAATTAAAAATTAAGTTTTGTAAAATTAAGGACTGGTATATTGTTACAGCGATTGTCACAGTAAGCAGTTTGAAGGTTTTTAGGGCAGTGTAGTTTCTGACACATCAATACTGGAAATACATTTTTTCTTGCAAAAAATACTGACTCAGTCAATTGAATTTTTACCATGTACAAAATTAAAATTGTAATATAAAATGTTGTGGGCGTTACAAAACGCAGAACCCTATGTTCGACAATACGAATTGCACTGTCATAACAGTTTTATTAATATATACGTATTTACCTTTGTATTACTGCACTCAGAGACGGATCTAGACTTTCCTTCGCCCGGGGCAATAACAGTGATTTGCTCCCTCCCCTCCTTTCCCTACTCCTTTTTCCATCAGTCGAACCAACCCAGCAGTAATAAACGTATATTGCATACGTTGTTTTGCACTTGTGTAAATAACAGTATAAAACTTTAGTAGAAATACATGAAACCTGTAAATACTAGCTACCATTAGCAGTGTTTTGAGTGTGAATTCTAATAGAATCAGGGATTTGCAAAAGGTTCCAAGTCCAAGCGAGCAGATAGTTGGGAAACAACAAAAACCCTATCATTGTGGACCTGGGAATGAAACAGGTTATCAATAATGGATAACTTGAAAGTATAGGGTGTGTGAAATAATATGAACCATAATTTACGTAAATATGCTTTTCTTTATATTTTTTTTTATAAATTAATAAAGTTAGTGTACTTGGTGCCTTTTGCAAATGAAGAAACGTTGATTCTAACAATGTACATAAAACATAACATCTTGAGTAGATATTAGTACAATGTTGGTATATTCTAGCGAAAAACTAATAATATGATACATGGAAACATATTTTGCAAACACACCACCACCTGGCACTTTATACACATAAAGCAATATTATGTATTATACTATCAGAGAAAGAATATTGTCCTTGGTGTAAATTATTGTAACCTTGGTATATGCTAGTGAAACAACTATTGAACAACATGGAAACAGATTCTTCAAAGACAATAATGTAAGTGATAAACCAAATAATGCACTGTTGGCACACTCATAAACATGTATATTAGTCTGTGGCAGGCCAATGTAGAATATTGTCGTAGAATGTGACTGCTTCATCATGAACTGCAACATATCGCGAATATCTTCAAGTTTTTATTTTTTAATTGGTACAGTTCTATTTCTGTAAGCATTACAACGGGTCTCAACTGTCCTGGGAGCTAAATATTAAAGGTATGAAGCTTTTCATGTGCTTAACAACTCCTTTCAGATCAGTAAAAGAACATATAGTAACATCATTGTTTAAAGTAGAAAATCACAACGCCCTTGTAATGTCCATATCAATTGTCATTAACAAAAGGGGCCAAGTCCAGGACTTGGTACCCTTTGCAAGTTCCACATATTTATTAGTCCGTTTAACGTATTTCTTGTATAGGACTTGATTTCTTTTGTTACTGACTGCCAATACTGCATTGGAGAGTCGAAATCTCGTAAAATCTGAATTTTCTCAAAAAGTGGACTTGGTACCTTTTGTAAATTCCTGATTCAATTATAAATATTGAATTTACAACGTTATATGTTGTTCAAGGTTAAAAATAATACAAAAATGCAAAACTAGTGAAAGTCTAAATATTGTTAGATATTGTGTCTTTTTTACACTAATTTACATAACATTCCCAAGTCAAATTTTCGGCACCAACCAGCACCCGGGGCAGTTTGCCTCCCTAGGTCCGCCCCTGACTGCACTATTTATTACGTGTTATTTTAACTCTGTATCTATAAAATGGTAAACAATATACTATTGACACATTTCGTGCGGACTGTACTGTCATAAATAGGATGTTAAAAAAAATAAAGAACTAAATATTGACCATTTGACTGTGAAAAGGTTACTGCGGCACCTCACGCCTGTGATTAGAGGACAGGAACCCAAGACGTTGAGAGTTAAAATTAAACAACCATTGACCACAAAGTAGAGCTGCAGGTGTGTGTACGTAAGACATTGAAATAGTTGCTAAAACAATATTTTCGCGTAAACTACCGGGTTCTACCTAGAAGTCACGAACCCTGACTTGCCTGCATGATTTTAGACATAACCTTCGAGATCGGACAAATATGGTCACTTGACTTAGAAAACCTGCCTAACCTCTGGCAGGTTACTTGATGTAACTGCCTTAGAGGAATCCAGTGCTGTGGCCAGGTTCTAGGGAGGACCTCGGGGGAGGTACTAGTTTTGTATTTTTGTATGTTTATTGACCTATAACACCTTATAATGTTATAAAAACGGAATACGCACTTAAAACACTGCTAATGGTAGCTAGTAAGTACGGGTTTTATGTTCTGTATTTCTACTAAAATTTCATTCATACTGTTACTTACGCGAGCACAAAACAACGTATGCAAGATACGTTAATTACTGCTGGGTTGATTGGACTTATGGAAGAGGAGGGGGGGAGGACGGGAAAAAGGAGGGGGGGGAGCAAATAACAACTGTTGCCTCGGGCGAAGGAAAGCCTAGATCCGTCCCTGCCAGTTTTCACTTTCTGATAAAAATATTTTGTAAGAAAATGTTGTATAATATTACTTTCACGTTATCGTCTATTAAGAATACGCACATCGAAAAAGCCTTATTGTGATATTAACATTAATTGCCGTTAGTACGGCCAGTGTAAGACACTGACGTAAAATAAATAGTTTGTCATATTGTTTTTAACTTTTAGGTTGTTATGAATCGTAGTTTTTTCCTTTGGGAAATATTCAATGGACCAATAGTGGATTGTTAATTAAGTATTTTTTGGCATGAATATTAATCAAAGACTGAAATCTGTCAGACAATTTTGTTTAAAATGGTTTTTGCTGAGATAGCTAGTTTTTTTCCTAAGCAGGAAACTATACGGTTTCGACTGAAAAGTCCATTAACAGGATTTTTTAAAATTCCATAATTAGCAAAAACGATATAATTAACTGTCTTGAAAAAAAATCAGCCAACATAGAGAAGACGATTTCAAACAAAACTGCCTGACAGATACTTGATATCTGCTCTCATTTAGGCGTAAAACATAAATATCGCTAAAAAAAAAGTGGAATCTACAGAGTATGGCCTTAAAGCTATGAGCGGGCCACCAGATGAGCCAATTACTGTCCAACAAGAAGGCGAATATTATACATCCATGTATAAAAAAAATATATATATATGTATATAATCTTATGTCAGTAAATGTGATGACAATTGTAATGATGCCTGACTGCACAGGTACAAATTCTCTTATTGCGATTAGCGTTTTATAGAAATAGTTACCGTAAAACGGGGTGTGATTACGCCAAGCGGGGTGAGATTGGGACAACTTAATTTTATATGTTTGTTTACATAATATTAAGAAAAGCGAAAATACGTAGGCTTAGTATTGAAGAATTAATCAATTCAGAAAAAAAAAACACAAGAATAAAACAAGTATATGCTATTTATGTAGAATTAGGTTGTCATAAGCTTACCCTAACTTGGCTAGGCGCGGATCCAGCACTGAGTCCTGGGGTGAGGGGGGGGGGAGATGCCTTAAAAAGTAGTAATACCGATCCCCGACCAAGGAAAACATTTATATTTGAAGCTGCAAAATGGTATTATTTAATAAGTTTTCGAACAAAATATTGAGTTTGTATCTGTGAAAAAAACTTACACTTTTAAAAATTGGTTTCTGGGAGGGGGGGGGGGTAGACGCCCCTCCCGTAAATCCGCGCCTGAACTTGGCACAATCTCACCCCGTTTTACGGTAGTAAATTAAAAATTAGGAGAGGGGTTTGGTCCTCTAGCCTCCCTTGGTTACAGGCCTGTCCCTCTATCCTTAGCTCCCACATCTTCAGCATGTCTTTGAATAGAAGGTAAACATATGCCTGAGTATGACTTACTCACCCTTGGCCTGGCAGTAACCGACGAGAGCGCACAACGCCAGGGCGCAGGCGACGATGCTCCTCCTCCACGCGGGGACACCCATAGCTCGAGGATATACACTCGAGCACACTGCACACTTGCACACTTAACACCGCGAGAGCGAGCACACACACCGCGCTGGTGACTGGAGGCGCACTGGTGGGCGCGCGACTCGAGGCGTGGAACTCTTGGGCCGACGAGCGTCTTGGCCGCGTTAATTCTACCGCTCCTCGGAAACACTCGGGAGCGTTCGTGTATCCTCGGCGACTGAGCGTAAAAGCCAGTGCCACATGACAGTTACAAAACCGACCGTCCTTCGATTCAGCGCACAGCATTTCTTTGACATTTGAAACTAATCTCAACTAATTCATACAAACCAAAACTAATCTAAATAAACATAGATGTAGAGAAAAATTCAAATTAGTTCGTGTTTTTACTGTCCCACGTATTTATCTATACAAACTATTGCTCTTTATTTTTAGAAACAAAAACACATAGGCCATACAAAAATGTAAACAATGAGAGAACAATTATATATGTAAATAATTATGGTATAAGAATGTTTATGTTTAATTTACTACCTCAAACCCTACATTCTATTAAACAGTATCCAACTTTCAAAAGTTAATTATTTTAGTTACTTGTTAATAAATTATACAATACTATCAGCTAAATGTCCAAACCCATCATTTGGATTTTAAATTGATATATGATGTATAGAATCCACGTATGTAATAACATTTATGTTAATGTATAAGAATTATGTACACATTGATTGTTTGCAATTATATGATTGCTTTCAATAATTTGTCTTACTAAATTTGACATTATGTTCTCCAAATGTTGCAAATTAATAGGTACTTGTATACAATCATTTATATTTCATTGTTTGGGATGTCACACGTGTTTTCTACCAATATTTGTTTTCGTGGTTTAGTCTATACCTACCGTGTGTATTGTTCTTTATGTACAGTACTATTTGTATTGTTCTATCAAAAAAAGTTTCTAGTGTTTTATGTGTATTATGTATTTATATTGTTAATATATGTGTGGCGGGTTCTATAGCACGTACGTGCTCCAGAGAACTATGAATAAATGACATTAATTTGTCACACAAGGGATGGTGATCGGATGGGAGATGACAACCACCGAGGGTAACCGAATGCTTCCGAACATCCCATAGGAGCGGGGAAGTTAACGCGATGAAGACACTCGGCTCGGACAGCCACTCTCCCCTACATTTCCCCATCCCATCCTCCTGTCTTCTTCCCCTCCTTTCATTCTGACTGCATCTCAGACCCCCCCCCCCCCCCCCCCCCCCCCCCCCCCCACTTACACAAACACACGACGCCAGTTCGGCACAGGTAGCCAGGGAGAGGTGGTTTTACAGACAAGAGAGTTGCGTTCTCTGCCATTACTCTTCCGAGATCTTATGTAACCTGTCATTCGTGGTGGAGTCAAGAAGATCAAATCCCCAAGGAGGAGTCTTACAAGGGATCAGACCGACGAGAATCCTCATTACACTAGAAATAAAAGCTCACGCATTTAAGAAAATATTATAATACTTAAAGTTCATGCAAGTTTAATTATGAATTAAAGTATGTAGCCTACTGCCTTCGCATATGAACAGTGATCAAGGATGGGGTTCTTCTATAGGATTACTCGTTCACTTCATACACTAAATAATACTTTTTTTCTTTCAGTTCAATAGTTTATGCACATAAAAGCTGAATTTTAAAAGTTGCAGAGGAATAATTCTACAAAAAAAACTAGACCATTTCCATAACACATGCACAAACAAATTCTCTAGGAAGCTGAAGCCCAAGTGTTTATTTTTCACTTAAACATAACACATTAAGGGTGTTTTTTTGCTATTTACATTGCACTGTTCCAACTGATAACATGAGATTTAAAAAAATTAAAAAAAAAACTTGGCAGCGAAGAATTGTTATGCAATATAAGAATGGTCACAGGTATTATTATCATCAGAGGAAAGGTTATGAAGGAAAAATCTACGAGGGCTTAAAAATCTATTTTCAAACTCGATTTCAACGGAGTCATACTATCTTCAGTTTCTAGAGGCACGATTATTGCGCGTATTCGTCTGGTAGCAGCTTAGACTTCTCAGTCCTGTGCAAACACTGGCTACAGTCATATTCATTGGCTTCTAACCGTACACACAGGTACCGCGTGTGTTCGCAGCGATATATTTCCTTATTTATTACTGGTTTGCAGTCGTCAAATGTGTATCAGAACAACTGTCGTCCTATCACAGTAATGGCAGCGAAGTCTACATCGTTGACGTTCAACCTGACCTAGAATCAATACGCGAAATACTAGTGCCTCTATCCACTTGGCTGACTTGCAAATCTCGCATATACTAATTAAGCCTAGTCTTTAATGAGAAATCCTCTCCCGAAGTTTAGAGGCTTAATTTCTGTACACTCTGAATAGTCAAGATTAAGCATCATTGTAGAATAATAGAACTACGAACATGAAAAACTAATACTTTTTTTTTTTTTTAAATATACTCGTTCTAACTTTGAATATTCTGTTCAATGAATTTTCTTTAACCAGACCTTACAACAAATTTTTAATAAAAAATTTTTTATTTATTTTGTTTTAAATTATTATTAGAGGTACGTCAATTTCGCGGATTCATCTGGCAGCAGCCTAGACTTGTCAGTCCTATACACCCACTGGCCACAATCGATTATCTATTGGCTTATAACCGTACAAGCAGGTAGCAAGCGATAGTACTTCGCATTATTTCCTTATTTACTACTGGCTTGCAGTAGTCAAACGCGTTTCGTAACAGCCGCCAACAAGTCACAGACATGAAAATGAAGTTTACATAATTGGCGTTCAACCTGACCTGGAATGTATCTGCGAAATTTACGTACATTACTCAAAATGAATTACGTTTTTGGGTTTATGAACATCAGTTTCGGAGTTATTGTAGTTTAATTACTGTTCAACAATTAAATGCTGGTTAAGTGTAATTTTCTTTGTTTTATGGTGTTTTCATTAGTTTGTTACTTCACATCAAGTATAAAATCAAAACACCAACAGAAAAATAGTATTTGTAAAGGGTTTCCAAGTAATTATGAACATTAAATATTGTGCAATTCAAATTTTATAAAGTTTATTCCAATGGTATACCTTGCTTAAATTATTTCTTGAAGTCGTAGCAACTCCACGAAGAAATTTATTTGAAGTCCGACAATTTGTTTGCCAGTAACGAGTTTTGAATGTTTAGGTAATTTTGATTAGAATTTTATAAGAAACATTAAATAATATAACTACATGCAGATCCCCCATTCCCATGAAACTACGTCGTATAATTTTTAGATGCAGGTTAAAGAGATAACATAACAGAACTTCAAAACTTTAATTGCGAAATATGATAAATATAACCTATTACAGTAATTTTCTTTAAACAGTAGGTTGTTCATTTTTCGTACTTTCCTCACAATAGTGTTTGTATATATATATAAATGAAAGCTGACTGACTGACTGACTGACATATCAAACTGCAGCCCAAACCACTGGACCTAGAATCGTGGAATATTTTGTGGGGGTTCCCCTCAGGTCGTAGGCGAGCACTAAGAAGGGTGTGAAAAGGGGTGAAATGTGTTTCCGAAGAAACGTCGATAGAGCTCGAACCCGACGGCCTATCATCGTGATTTTTACTTTAATAGGATACTCGTAAAATACATATTGGCAAATTTAAGGATTTTTAGAAATTCAACATTTAAGGGGGCGAAAAGACCTTAAATGTGTTTCCGATTAACTATCGATATCTATCGAACCCTTCGGGATAGAGAGTTGATATTCACTTCAAAATATTGCTTACGTAAATACCCAAAAAGTAGTTTAAGGATTTTTTTGAAATCCGGCCCCCAGGTAGTAAAAAGGGGCAAAATGTGATTTTTATGAATCGTCTATATCTTTGAAACACAATTGGCTATCGTCATGATTTTTACTTCAATTTGTTACGTATACAAATGTCTATGACAGGACTTCAAGGCGTTTTTCAAAATTCTGCAATTAGGGGGTGAAAATACGTGAAATGTTTATGAAATGATTATCCCTCTATATCTATCGAACCAATAGAGATATAGAAGTGCTCTTTGCTTTAAATTGATGTTTTTGTAAATATCTCAAGTACCATTAAAATATATTTTCCAAATTCTGCCCTATAACGATTAAACAAGGGGTAAAATATGTTTTCGATTCACAATCGATATATATCGACCCCGTTGATTTTTATATAGCGACGTGATTTTTGTTTAAGATTGATGCTTACTCAAATACCTGAAAAGTTATTTCAGGAATTTTCGAAATTCGCCATCTAAGGAGGTGAAAAGGGGTAAAAAGTGTTGAAAAGTGTTTTCAATTAATCGTCGATATATCTTGAGCCCAGCGGGCTAATGTTGAGTTTTTCACGTTCACGAGACACCAATAAAGTATTCTAAAACGTGATTCAAGGGTTTTTCGAAATTTACTCTCTTAGGAGGTGAAAAGACCTGTAATGTGTTTTAGATAAATCCTCGATATCTATCGAACCCGTCGAGATATACAGTTAATTTTTGCTTTGGGATGATGAGCACAGAAATGTTCGCAAAAAGGTTTTTAAGATTTTTCGAAATTCGTACTCTCAGTACTGAGCAGGGGTCGTAATGTATTTTTTTATGAATGATCTATTTTGTTTCGACTGAACAGGCTACGGTCGTTATTTGCACTTCAATTGGATACTTATACGAATGTATTAGGTGTGACTTAAAAATGTTTCAAAATTCAACACCCAAAAGGGTCAAAAGGCACAAATTTTGTTTTCCAGCAACACACAATATCTAACCAGTGTGAGTTATTGAGGTGTTGTTCATGTCAGAGTGATGCTCAAGTAAGTATTTAGAACTTTATGTGTAAATTTTTTTACTTAATAAGATAACATGCTTATTAAGAATAAAACTAAGTTTGCAAACTTTCAAGGCAGATGACCCGAAAAGCAAGTACGACCAGCGATAAATAAATTATACGAGAGTTCCACTCTACAGTAACCTATCGAGACGTGATGTTGTGCAACCTCTATAAGCCCAGGACATGAATATTATATTTTTTAAATTAAATTTGTTTACATTAATTATTTCGACGTTACGTGACGCAGTTGTTTGTTGCTCAGGTCTACATTCCTGGAAGTTCTGGGCTCGAATTCCGTTAAAAACTGCGTGCGAACGTTCAATTCTGACACACAAAAATTGCAAGGCAAATCGGACTAGTGCAGTTTGCATGTAGTCGTTTGAAAGGGGTAAAATGGATTATGCAGTTCCCTTTCCACTTAGGTTCCTCAACAACATCAGCTCACGTACATTATCTCACTAATTTCAAAGTTGGTGCACAAAATACGTTTCCGCGAAACGTTTTCCCCCCCAAAATTTCTAATGGCATTAAGCTTCAAGTGAAAATTTTGAAAATATGCATTTGAGGGTACTGTCACCAGTGGTTGTTCAACAGGGTAAATCAGACGTTTTTCATTCGATTAACCTCTTACATTTAAGAGTCTGTAACTACCCCACAACATCAACTTTGGAGTGATATAAATAAGGCCCAGGTGAAGTCGCTATTAGTGGCAGGGACAAACTTAGGACTGTTTTTTTTTTTTGCGTTGATAGCTATAGCTACTTATCCTGCTGCAGAGTGCAGAGTTAGCTAAACTAGCAGCTTTGTCATTCTAACACTAGATGAATGAAGTACCAATCTGGTGTACAAAGAGGTTTTGCAATTAAAGTAAATATATTATCGGTTACGAATAATACTCCCGAGCAAAGCCGCGGGGGACTGCTAGTCTATATATATAAAATAACGTCGTGTTAATTACACTGTTTATAACTCAAGAACGGCTGAACTGATTTGGCTGAAAATTGGTGGGGAGGTAGTTTAGAACCAGGAGAAGTACATAGTCTAGGATACTTTTTATCCCGTTCGACCGCGTTCCCGTGTAACGTCAAAGAGAATACAAGTCACTATAAAATGTGGTATAAAAACTCATATGACATGGAATAACAAAACGCAAATGACAGCTAAACATAATTTGGTCTGTGGATAAGTATGTTTGAAAAGTTGATAATTATAAATTTTGTCAGAAATCAATGATCAGTAATAATCAGTAATTTGTATTCTCTTTAAATCATTATTGACAATGCCGCGACCAAGACGATCGAATCTTTCCCAACAAAGAATGTTCACAGATAGGAAGACCATCTGCGTTGTTTGTTCTTGCGCCTGATAATAAAACAAACGAAGAGTGCAACCTATGCACCAAAATACATGAAAAATAAAGAATCATTAAAATACTTAATCCAAAATCTGCTTACTTATTGCCTCTAAGGCGGAACAGAGTTCGCAGGGCCAGCTAGTGTATGTATGTATATATATATAATTATACTTACGTATATGTTAAATATAAGGGTATAAGGGTAGAGTGACAAAACGCGGGAAAGGGGAGAGTGATTGGTTGGAAGGGGGTTGCAGAACGGGTTACCCGAAATATTAAGTCAAATAGTTGACATTTTCAAAATGTTTCTAAAACTGATATTAATGACCTTTAACATAATTTTACACAGTTTATTTTAAAAATTAAGAACTACACGAACGAAGTGGTTGGCAAAGCTAGCGACGAATAAAATATTATTAAAATGTATAATATATTTTGAATACGAAGAAAGTAGGTTTTGACTACTTGAAGAACATTATCTTGTCCGTACCAAGAAAAACACAAATTTTGTCCCGCCTAAGGATTTTGTTTTTGTTTAAATACGAACCACTACAAAGTAGAATTGTTGCAAAAAAAATTAAATTAAATATTTAAAAACGGTTACAAAAGTAGGGTTGCTATTGAAATAGTCAGTCTGAAATCTAATAGATAAAGCTAGTTGTGGTATTTTTAAGCCAAGATTAATGTAAGAAATTTACAATTAATGGCACCGCCTACCACACACTTGAAAAGCGTTGCAGTGTGTTCGTAATTACGTTTTTTAACGAAGCTACTTCACATGTGCCCATTATGCCAATGTAAGAAAAGTAAACCAACTTCGGACAAGGATGGAATGTTGTAGCTAAAACACCATGTTCATTGGTCAGTTTCTAAGTCCTCCAACATAATTAATTCTCGGCAGTACTTAAAAATGTACTAACTGGATGTACGTGAAAGTCAGATACAAAAGCGTACTGACCTTTGCTACAGACTTCCGCCACCAAAGTCGCCCTTATAGCCCCGTCACTTCTGAGCCTCTAACGCGCAAGCAGGCAGTGCCCTTAAACATTAAAGAAACATTAAATATATGCTATTTAAATTTTGTGTGTACAGCAAGCTGCAAGAAATTATTTTATTTGCTGTGAGGTAGACCTTTTAAGAGTGCGTGGTAGATAAATAAACGCTGGAAACATCAATTGATTTCTACGCTTTTTTCAAAGTCAATATGGATAAAATACTCAATGAAATTCCTAGATAATGGCATTTGCCGACTTTATGAGTAAATATTTATCCAGAATTACTAATTCGTTACGCGTGATCTCTTGCGCCGCAGTTAAATACACGAGGTTCCTGCGTCAGAGATTGAGCCTCAGATGTTTGTAACACTGGAAACAATTTTGTTTTAAACGTTGGCTAAAACTATTGTATAGGATTGCTACCACAAATTGGCTTCAAGTAACCTAAAGTGATAGATTATTGTTTTTAGCGTTGAATTATGTACCACGCCCTCTTAATGCGTAAAGAGATTGACGTGTTTTTAACGGCTTAGCCTGAATGACACATGAGTAAAGATGATGGTTAGAGATGATTGTATATCGCGGAAATGTTTTGTGCCAACATACCCTTGAAAACACTGTAGTTTCATGTGACAGGTGTTACCCGCGTATGGGTCTATTTTGAGTTTTTTTTCCTTACTTCACAAGTCAAACTCAAATTGAAAGATGAAACTCAATGTTCATAAATAAAATGCGGCAAATAAGTTTAGTGCGCGCGAGAGACGGCTCACGATGTGCGTATATCGCCCGCTTTTATCTCAAATGATGCGCCCTTCCTTCCACGAGACAACTTCTTGCAATTTACAAACGATAACTAAACAAAAATGTCGTGACCCAAGACGCACAGCTGCCGGACCAACCCCCGTCTCTCGGGTTCAACTTGTCAGGCAAAGCACTCACTGTGCTGTGTCCTCACGACACGCGGTCCGGTCGCCTCCGTGGCTTCCTGCCGAGTGTCCCTCTCGAGAGCTTACCTATGGTCACACCGGCCAGCAACCCCCGCCTATGGGAGATGCAAAGCAAAGTGGCTGACATCTGGTGGTGAACTTCTGAACCTTCGGAATGGTGATACCGACTGCAGACGCTCAGACGCTATATTGTACACGTGCGTAGCAAAGCTATTTAATGTCTATAAATAAATACTAGGTGGCAAAAGTACAGTTCTTCTTGTCAAAATAAAAGAGTTTTATTAAAAATATGTTTCTATATGTATATAGAGAACACTGTCGATAGGTAACAGTGAAAAAATATCGTTACGAGTGTTGACATTTTCACACATCGCAACTTCTGCCAATCTAATTGTATTCTTATTATAAACAGTATTCTCCAAACTAATTCTGTATTACCTATTTGTATTTTCTTTTCCAATTTCTGTATGTATTTTAGTAAACACGTTTCTTTCATTATAACTGGTTTATTTAGAACTAAAGAGGTTAGGCCAAACCTTGTCCATTTACTGAAAACTAAATTGTTGAAATGATATAGTCGTAGACGTGTCTATTAATTTGTAAGCGTTAAAATACAAACTTAGCATACGTGTCTTATTAAAAATAAATTTCCGTTTCATGTTTATTTTTGAAAAGTAGATTTTTTTTCCTACAAAAAAAGGTTACAAAAAATTTTCCGAATCTACGTTTGCAGAACGTTTCCTAAATATATAGTAACGTAAAAATTACAAGCTCATAATATCCCTTATATATATATATATATAAAGTGTTAGTCTACTTGCAATAACTATAATATTAATATATGTTGCAACAACAGCATGAACTAACCTTCAAGCATTATGTAACCTAAAAGCATTCTAAACGGACAGTTTTTGTGCGCACAAATTTTAATTAATTTTGTAGTTTTCCAAAAAGATTATATTTATTTTTTTCTTATGAATTTTACTTTCCGCATAACATAATCGTTTACTACTACACTCTCTCCATGTGGCTTTTTTCCGCGTCGCTTCTAATGCACACTTCAATGAATAATATGGGGTATATTAAACAATTTATTACATGTTTTGTATTAAATAGTTCGTCGTGTTCTATATTGGTTTCATATACATTAATTTAAGCCAGCATTTATCCACGCGAGCCCTTAAAAATGAAAATAAACTCTCGTTTCCATTGCCACGCATACGAAAAATACGATTCTATCACCATTCCGGCCGTCTGCAAGGCACGATAGTGCTGCTCCTAGCGTTGCTTTGCATCTCCCATAGACTCCCTTGGCCAATCACAGGCCAGCTCGCAGACAATGGCTGCCACCGGTCACCGTCTCCCGCGCCGCGTTTATTATTTTCAGTTTTCTTTTACTCATGACAAATACTTATAAATACATAAATTACAATTACGATATCCAATTGAACAAATACAAAAATTTTTCAAATTAAACATAAATATTCTTACGAAGATTTTTAGCATCTTACACAGGTATGACTGGGTGAAACACGTCTGACAGAACGTAGCTGTCTGCAGACCAATAATAGGCATCAAATATTGCAATGGCGGGATTCTTATTGGCTCAGTCAGACAGGGCAACAGCTTCGCGTAGAAGCGAAAGCCAGTAATCTCTTCATAAGCTGAACGTTCGTTGAAACCCAGCAAACAGTCAAATTTTCCCGCGATAAACCATCATCTCTGCACGTGAGCGATGGCTGTAAATTTCGCAATATTATCTGATAGAAGAAGTTACTGTGCGCTCATCTGAGTTCTGCTGTCGGCAGATTGTTCGTGGTGCGCGTCTGAACGATTTCTTCAGTCTATGATATAAGATCAACTTTTTAAATATCCGCTATCCTCTAACGCGGTCATGGAAATATACGAAGCCCCGGAGCTATTAACGTATCAGGGTGTGAATAGACTTGTCCATTCTAGCCTGTCGCCAATAATAACGCGAAATTCGCACGTCTCTACAAGGAGGATTGATAGCGATAGCGATCTATCGCGGAAAAAGTTGATAACTTGCTAGGATTCTATGTAATGTATTAATTTTGGACACCTTTTATTACAGTGCGCTATGATTATAGATTATGATTAGAGACGATAGTTTATCGCAGGAAAACTTGACTTTTTGCTGGGTTTCAACGAACAGTACGTTCAGCTTACCAGAAGATTAAAGGCTTTCACGTGTACGCGGAGCTGTTGCCCTATTTGACTGAGCATATAAGAATCCCGCTGTTGTAATATTTGATGCCTGTTATTGGTCTGCAGATACCTACGTTGTGGCAGACGTACATTACTCGGTCATATATGTTGCAAGGAACCACAGTATTTTCAAGGGTATGTAGGCACGACATATTTTTGCAATGCACCATCGTTAGAGATGACGGTATATCGCGAAATTTTTTTGAACCAACATACTCTTGAAAATACTGTGGTTCCTTGCAACATGTGTGATTGGGTGATATACGTCTGGTACAACGTAGCTGTCAGCAGACCAGTAATAGGCACCAAATATTACAACAGCGGGATTCTTATTGGTTTAATCTAATATGGCAACAGCTCTACCCACAAGCGAAAGCCAGTCATCGTTTAATAAGCTGAACGTACGTAGAAATACAACAAACAGTCAAGTTTTCCCGCGATAAAGCATTGTTAGAGAGGATGGTTAGAGGTACGTAAATTTCGCAGATACATTCCAGGTCAGGTTGAACGCCAATTATGAATATTTCATTGTCATGCCTGTGACTTGCTGGCGGCTGTTACGAAACGCGTTTGACTACTGCAATCCAGTAGTAAGTAAGGAAATAATGCGAAATGCTATCGCTTCCTACCTGTTTGTACGGTTATAAGCCAATATATAATCGATTGTAGCCAGTGGGTGTATAGGACTGACAAGTTTAGGCTACTGCCAAATGAATCCACGAAATTGACGTACCTCTAAGGATGGTATATCGCAAAAATGTTTTGAGCCAACATACTGTTTAAAACACTGAAGGTAATTGTAACACAAACGGTTGGGCGACGCACGTCTGACAAATAATAGGCATAAAATATTACAGTGGCAGAATGCTTATTGGCTCAGTCAAATAGGGCAACAGCTCTAAGAACAAACTAAAGCCAGTAATTTTCTGGTAAGCTGAACGTGTGTTGAAAACCAGCAAACAGTCAAGTTTTCCCGCGATAAACCATCATCTCTAAACATCTTCTCTAACCGCCATCGCGAAATATGGCAGACCGTCTGTGATTCGCCTGTAAACAGCTAAACCGTGCCACGTAACAGTTGTCCAATCACACAAGGCACAGGATGCTACACTGATTTGAACAATACTCTGGCAGAAAAAATATTGTAGCGTTTTTCCACAACCGCTGGTGATGTTCGCGTGGGAGAAATGCATAATTTTATATTTGCACGACACAGTGTTCGTTTTATACACGTTACTTGCGACTACATTTTCCACTCGTACAATTTTATTAGCTCTCACAGTTTTTCCATAGCAGCACGCCAAATTCAGAATTCGCAAGTTACGGGAACATTGTAATAACAAAACCAAATGTCTTACTAGAATGAAATATTTTGCACTGAAATTAGATATCATGGGCAATATTTAAAAACACAAAACAGTCCTTTGGTTTTTTTTTTAAATTGTCATAATTGAATAAATTGTCATCATTTTCAGATTTCCTTTTAAAATGTACAGAGGACTCTCAATGTTTGTTTTTAAATAATTTAGCATATTGCCCATAATACGTAATTTCTGTGTAAATTATTTCATTCCAGTAAGACACTTGGTTTTTATTGATACTACGTTCCCGTAAATTGCAAATTTTGACTTTTTTTTGTCATGTAACAAAGGGAAAACTATGAGAGTTAAAAAAAATGTACAAGTGGCAAATGTAGTCATAAGTGGCGTCTACAAAGCGATCACTTTGCCGTGTAAATATAAAAATTATTAATTTTTGACACGTGAACGCCCTTAATCACTATGTCCACAGTAACGATAATTTGTAACTGTTGCGGAAGGATGGGCAGTTTTGAACAAAGAAGGTGTTACAGAACAGAGGCTCCCTATAGTTTTGGTTGTTCGACTGTCGTCTAGGGAACTCTCTTGTCGCACTGACCTACTTACGTCGGTTAAAGAACTATCTCCGCGACCACACAACACTTTGTTTGCCGCTGTTATTGGTTCCTGACGAGGTCGTGAAGCCCAAGTGACAATCGTCACTGCAAAATAAATACACTGTAAGAATAATGCTTTTCGTAACTATCGTAAAACTAAACGTAAATATTGAAAAGTCAAATTATTTAAATTGGTATAACAGATTTGCCTACTTAAAAACACTTTTATTGTGTATTGTATGCCCCCAATCAAGTTTAGTATGTTTACAAACTTTTTTTGTGTACTTACAACCATTATCTTGCAAATTTTACAACAGTTGCTTGCAGTGTTATTAACATTTTTTTGACAACTGGGTTAGACAAAAAAATTATTTTTGTAATTTACAGAGCATTTTGTAAAATTATACAGTCTAGGCCAAATTATAATTTGTTTCCCATCCACGAAAAACTTTGTACACAAGTATTAATTCCAGCCGTTCTTGACTGAGTGAGGTGGTGCATTCGGGACGACTTGGATTCGATCCCCGGGACAGGCAATCCTGATTTCGGTTTTCCAGGGTTTCCTGAAATCGCTCTAGGCGTATACTGGGATGGTTCCTTAACAAAGGCCATGGTCGATTCCTCTCCCAGTTACTGTCATTGTACCAAGTTATGTCTCACCGTCTCTAATGACCTCGCTGTCGATGAGACGTAAAGTCCAATTAGCTTACCTTAATATTAGTTCTAATAGGCACTAGTTATATTTTTAACCACTTTAGGAATATTTGCGACGTTAATATTGTGGTACATGACTGGTAAATGTTTTGACATATAGTAAAATTAGAAACAATTTTACTGAGCGTGATTCTTGCCAAATTTAAGAGGACTGTGATGCTATTCCCTGCCAAATTGTCCAGACTTATGTTTTATGAAATCACTCCAGTCGAATGGTGAGATGGTTCTAACAATAGGCCATGGTCGATTCATCCACAGTTTCCTGTTTGCATGACATAATGTTTATGATATAATGAACTCTCTGTCAATGAGATTTTGGAAACTGCAATCCTCTCCTCTTCTCTCTTAAACAAAATTGCTTAAAAATGCACAAGTATATACGGGATGAGTGGTTAATATAAGCTAATCCTGCGGGAGTGCAATCCTAAGGATAAATAATTAGGACAACATATATGCAAAATTGGGTCTAGTCTGATTAACGAGGGTGGTAGGTGGCCTCAAAGTTGTTCTTGAGAAACATTAGAGACACGATAAAATGACAAGCAAAATGTCATAAAAGAATGTAATTTCAAATATAGGCAAATTACATGAAGACAAGTAACCACAGAAAATAATGTTACGGAAAGTAGACCCTTCGCACATTAAATAAGGGTTGGTTACCCTATATAGCTTAAAACTTTGTGACAATCCGCTATACGATCTGAACTGACATGAATGTAACGCCTGTGGGTGGGGGTTGGATAGTAACCAAGCTGTTGTATGAACTAATGTGATGTTTTTCAAAGGGCGCCAGTAATATTCCCTAGTTATTACTATTCGAGACTCGCAATGAAGCTGAGGGCGTGGTTAGTTCGGTGTGTTTGTTAACCCACCTGGTACGTTGGAATGTTGGTGATGTTGCTGGATGTTGGCTTCCCGTACGCCTGATGGACATCTGGAAATATGCTATCGACATAAGGTGTTGCGAAAGTATGTAAAACTATGATTCAATGCAGTGGTGGTTTACTACGAAAACTACGCAAGTGCCGAAATTACTTAAGATATTCACGCATTGAGGTGAATATAGTTATGCGACCGGGGTAGTTAAAGCTCGTGGTTGACTAATTCCTGCGGTGATGAAGATCTGGTAACGTATTCCGCATGTGGTGATGAATAACTACAGAATGTGGTATGAAATGTATGGCATTTGAAAATGCACCTTCTTGAGCAGCGAGGGTCCGCCGGCCGCTATGAAGGACTGTCGGGTTCGCTTGGAAGCGGACGTAGATATTATGAATTGATAGGGGCCGGAAAATTTCGCTGATTGAATGACCTGCATGTTCGTATAAACTATCCTATGCATACTCAAGTCCCGACCATTTGTCCACTAGCTACTACTCTATGGAACGGCAGACAATGAACGAATAGACGGGGATTGAATATGCATAGTACAATATGGGTCATGGAATCAGCGAAATTTTCCAGCCCCTATAAATTTATGATACGCTTTCCCCTCTAACGTCCCACATGGCAGCCTATCCCGTGTACGTATGGTAGGGCTCTACAAGTGGTGTTAGAAGTAAATGAGTATAGTATTGTAGAACACGATAGGCCTAACGAATGATGTCCGGCACTTAACATATCTTACTCACCAATGGCATGACTTGCTCTCTGCTTAATGACTTGCGTGAATACGTGATAGGAAAATGAGTGATACCAATACTGCTTACGTGAACCCCGTGAGTTGAGACACAATGGCGACTGAACGGCCTACACGTGGTTGATCACAAAAACTGAAATTAAGCCCTTACCTCTCCAGACGACTCGTTTGCAACGAGGAAAGGAGTCACTAAGGACACACAACCTCGCTACGTGGTTCACACACTTCCGGTACCTCGCTGCGTGCAACATAATTTAATTTATATTTATGTGTTTTAAAATTACGCAAAACTCAAGTTACACAAATCAAAGAATGTTACATATTTTACGTTGTTAATTTTTAAGTTTGAATTGTCTCCTTCGGCGCACCAAATGACGGTCTATTTAAATGTTTCAAGTGATTCGATGTAACATTGCCTGCATACACTCATGTTACTCTTGCTGAAATAAATATACAATTCACTGCATAAATCGTTATTAAAATAAACATGGGAGTTTGTGGCCAATGGAATGGAGGAGGCTGGTTACTGTGACTCATCCCCCCGCCGTTATGGCCCATTGGGCGGCGTCAAATGTAATCAGCATACAAACATTAATAAAAAAAAAGTCACCTTGAGATTGAGATGAAGTTCTAATCCCAACCGTATCCACTGAAGCCACACGTTCAGTTGGAGGTGGATGCATGAATGCCTGGGAGGTAGGAAGCCTGCAACAAACACTGTCGTGCATGCCGTGTCAGTGTTTCAGGCGCATGTATGCAACCCACATTAACAACTTATAAATCATGGCTAATATCACCTTTGCTATAGCTATAAGGGTATTACACTTATCAACAATATCTTCGCGTTTTATAAGAGCCAGAGTCGTTCTTATTTTCGCTGCGTTTGCCAAAGTCAAGTATAAAGAATGTTTGCTACGAATTTTACAAAACTTTTTTTCGTATCACGTTGATAATGTAACCGTTTGTTACAATTGATTTTACAGAACGCAACGAAAATAAGAACAACTGTGTCTTTGATAAAGCGCAAAGATAACGCTGATAAGTCTAATACTCGTATTGCTATAGTGAACGTAATATTAGCCTTGATTTATATGTGGTTAATGCGGGTTGCATACATGCGCCTGAAACAACGACGCGGCCTCTTAAGAGGGCGTGGTACATAATTCAATGCTAAAAGAATTAATCTATAATTGTAAGTTTCTTTAAGCCAATTTGCGAAAATCAAATAATAGTAATCCTAGACAACAGTTTTAGCCAACGTTCTGAGAAAAATAGTTTTCAGTGTTACGAACTTCTGAGGCACAATCTCTGACGCCGGAACCTCGTGCATTTAACTGCGGTGCAAGATTACGCGTAACGAATTAGTAGTCCTGGATAAATATTTACTCATAATGTTGGCAGTTACCATTATCTAGGATTGTCATTGAGTATTTTATACACATTGGCTTCGAAAAAAGTGTAGGAATCAATTGATATTTTCAGCGTTTATTTATCTACTACGGCCTCTTAAAGCAATTTGCTCAACATTTTTAACATCCACGTTTGATGCCCTCACCCTCATGAATCACACTAGACCAATGTTGCATATGTTTCCCTAATTATTTGTTCTCGAGATTGCACTCCCGCCGTGTTATCATATATTAACTACTTCCCCTGAATGTGCTCGGACACGTACAGGAAATGTATTTCAGACGAGGTCGGGATGACAACAGGAACATGAGAGATACTATGTCAGAGTTCACTAACCAAGCAAAAAAAAAAAAAAAACTAAGTAGTCACTGAGAAATTTTCAGACCTTCAATTGTACTGGATGAAAAAAAAAAAATACTGGCACACTTCCTTCTAATGTGGTTTTTATTTATTGTCATTCAATTTCCTCATCTCGCATATACACGATTGTTGCGGTCTGAACGATTCCTACAATGTGTTGGTGTAACGATCAGAACCGTTTTTTGTGGATGAACGCTATTGCGAGTGTTGCAGATAAACCCAGTAACAAAATAAAAAGCACAAAATCGAAAATAAATATTATCTGAAGAACGTTGTTGAAAGGTTTTTCTGCAACAGGGCAACACTCGCTTACAATGGCGTGTGTCCACGCATAAAAACGGTATAGTCTTTAAACTATTGTGTGTACGCGTTCTGTATCATTATTCACCCCCCTCCCCCGTTTTCAATTAAATTGATTCTACAACTTCCATACAACTAAACCTATGAATTGGTGGGCATAGAATTTTCAGTACGCCCATGATTCAGCGTGCATGCTTATGTATTTATATACGGTCATATAAAAAATCAGGATGAGATCATATTTGTTCGTACGGCACATAAAATATCTCAGACGTGTGGTGTCGCAGTAATCTTGTTCTGATTGTCACAGTCGGATTAGTGATGCCTCTGCACAAAGCCAAGCTGCCGATAAACACGGAGCAGAGCTACAGACGTGCACGTAAGGCATTGAAACAAATTGGAACCAAATTTATGGACTGTTCTATTTCTGGATTGTCTGCGTGTGCAAGGACTGTGGACGAAGATTCAGACTTCCTGTCGGGTGGTGGACACGATCTTCTAGCAAGAGAGCGCAGCAAACGGCACAGCTACACAGCGGCGCATTGCGCAAGACGTGGAGGGCCGCGGGCTGAGGTAACCAGGTGAAGGCTGTCTTCCAGGGAAAGTCTGGCTGCTGCAGCACCGACGACGGACGTCGGACGACTCGTAGGTAGACTGACCCACGCTCGAACCCACGCCTATCCGTCGCCGACGACAGACCTGTCCTTGCCTTGACCGGCGAGCTGAGGTGACTCCTCGCGGTCGTGGCCGAAGAGCTTTACAAAATCATCATAACTTCCTTTCAGAATTGTTCTTGAAGAGGACGAGGGTTGTAATTTATGGGAAAGACAGATCATAGAATACAGAGAAACATTATCTGTTTGTGAAATTAATAGTACTTAAAATTACAAACATAATTTAACATCTTATATATAGTAATCTTCCGAAGGCCAAATAGGTCTAAGAGATCACCTAACTGTTTTGTGCCTATCTGTGTATGCCTGTCTCTGCATGTGTGTGTTTGTCCCTTTGAAAACGTTTGAACAAATGGAGAGAATTTGATAAAACTCGGTTAATCTTGTAGTGTTTAATGAGTTCACCCGGCTCTTATGTATTTTGTTAATTTCAAAAGCTCATTTCGAAATTGGCATTCATTAGAACAATTTTGGGACTGTGTCTTATTTTGGAATAGCTTGATTAAGGATAAAAGTTTTGAATGTTGGGAGTTCGTCATGTAAGTATTGAATGTAGGATATAATAATGTTAGTAAGCTACTTCAGATGATAGTTCTATATGAATATATATTTTTTGTCATACTTTATGAACTACTGGATACATTGTAACAAAATTTTATATATCTACAGTTATTTGAGAAAGAAGCATTTTTAAATCGAGAACTACTCTACCGATGGTTACGAACCGGTTTATGGCATTTTGTGCTATTTTGCACCGATATTGAGGAAACTAAACTCATGAGATATGATGGTAACTTCTTGTTTTATTACAAGTTTACATTCATGGCCTTAGAAATAACTAGTATATTCTGCGGACCGGAAACATACTTAACTATGGTTTATCGCGGGAAAACCTGACTGTTTGCTGGGTTTCAACGCACGTTCAGCTTACCAGAAGATTACTGGCTTTCGCTTGTATGTGGAGCTGTTGGCCTATTTGACTAAATCAATAAGAATCCCTCTAATATAATATTCGATGCCTGTTATTTGTCTACAGACAGCTACGTTGTATCAGACGTACATCACCCAATCATATGTGTTGCAATTAACTACAGCGTTATCAAAATTTTAGCGCTTGGCGGCTCGTGGGTTGTTGCCAGGTAGCGCTGCAGTTGCCAAGAGCTCTACAGGGTCGTGCGCTGGTTGACTCTACAGCCACTGACACGCTGATGTGCAGGTGCCCCTTACTACTGAGCGGTCACAACACATCTAGTAGCCGGTAAGTCTTTCATGGTCGTTGGTCTACGGCGCGTTCATCAAAAGTGTACAGTTCCGATTATCTGCAGTCCCACCTGGCAACAACCCACGAGCCGCCACTGGTCCCTCTGCATCTGTACGCACTGTACTTGAGCAGTGACATACCGTTTGAGAACATTAGAATTTATGTGAGAATACTGGATACTTTTAAATTAACTTCTTAAAGTTTTTTTTGTGTTAACTTCTTTAACGTGGACTATGTTCCCTCAAGCTGCACATAGTCCAGCTACCGAGTCCTAACACTAGGCTATTTGCTCTGACTTGAAGATCCGTCAGGAACAATGTGGTTCCAAGAAAAATTACTATACTTTTCATACGACTGACACGCGATGTCTTTTAGCATAAATGCGTTGCTCTAGAACCAGTTCAACTTTATATCTTTGTAAAGAGATGGGATATACCCGGAAACTAAATGCAGCGGTCAGCTAGAGTGATAGTAGTCCTGCAAAGACCATTGTTAGTCATGGATGAGTAAGTAAATATGCAGAAGATGCCTTGTCTTAAGCAGATCACGGGTTGGACTCTGAGTGGTAGTGGTTTAACTGACTCCTGCTTGGGAGTAGATTTTCAGGGTGAGTTCTTGGGTCCTGGTCTGGTCCGCCTTACTGGTCTCGTCCACGAAGCGGTTTCGTAGAGGTGGATAGCCTCGCCCTTCGCAAGGTAGACCTGTGGGTGCTCTGTTGCTAGGTGAGTGGGTTTTCACTACCCACCGCCAAGATTGGAAGAAGCGTTATCTCCTTTTGTCAGTGTTATTCAACTACCCTGTCAAGATTATTACTGGCTGCACGGCTATGGTGAGTCCTGACCGTATGGGACTGAGCAAGGAAAGTGGCATCTTTCCCTGATGAAGATTTGTAATTTGTGTCCTGTTAAGTCTTCGGGATCAAGTACAGGAGGGCGTTTCCTGTCACATTCGCGGCAGTGACGCCGAATGCGTACCTCAGATTTGGTCTGTACTGTAGTTGATCTTAAATAACTCCTTTAAAGGTGAGAAAAATTAATGAAAAAAATGTTATATAATGTACTCAAAACTATGTAGGCCAAACTTATATATACATATATGTATGCATTCTCGTGAATGTATGCACATACATGTACACATTATGCACAAACATAGGCTCTCTCTCTCTCTCTCTGTCTCTATATATATATATATATATATATATATATATATATATATATATATATATATATATATATGTGTGTGTGTGTGTGTGTGTGTGTGTGTTGGTGTGTGTGTGTGTGCATACAACACACACACACATTTTCTCACGTTCGAAGAAAGATAATTTCTTGTCCTTATGTGAGACTATGTCTGTAGCCTAAGGAAATACAGCAACAATGCAGGTTAAACCAAGAATGTGAGATTTTCCTTCTATTTTGGCACGTACTTGCTGTCTTACAAACGCCCATGAACGTCGTTTACTACAATACGTTCAGCGTTAATTAATATCCCACGCGTCTTAAATTACCCCTGCAGACACGCATGCGTGATCCACAGGAGTTATTTTCCAGCTCGGCTGCGGTGGAGACGGGTTCTTCTACTTCCACATTCCAGTCTAAGGAAGACAATGAGCTTCAAAGATACCATGTGAAGATAACTGCTTCTGGTCATGTGACACGCGGCGTGTCACAGAATATTTAAGTATACAGAAGCGAAATAGCGTGGAGGTGTGGTATATATGCCCACCGCATTTTGTCGCGAATATATATCATTACAAGTTATACTTTAAATCACAATATCTAGGATCCATTAGACTGAGTGGTCGACTTCAGCATCTATGAATTTTATGGCCCTCCTGTCAGACACAGCCGTTTAATACCGTGTAACGAAAACTTTGATTGACTCTGTCAAGTACGAAACGTTTCAAGAAATACTAGACCAATCTTCTTAATAACCCCTGTGGGCGTGCACAAAGTAAATAAAAATACATATACATATATCATGTGTAGAGCAGGGACGTAACCAGGATTTCTGTTCGTTGGAGGAGGGAGGGGGGGGAAGTAGAAAATTTTCACAAAATAATTAGGGGACAACGATTACACGTCATGAAACGTGCCTGGGGGGGGGGGGGAAGGGGTAGAGCTTTCCCAGAAAAATTTCGGTTTCAATGTACCAAATGATGCAATTTAAACGATTTTTGTATATCAACTGATAATATAACACTGCTAACTTATTTTTTATCTTCAAGCAGTATATTCTCATTTCGGGGGAGGGATGTGGTATATATCCCGATAACATGTATCTAATTCATTAACTTTTGTTGCTAGCAAATGTTTTTAACAAATTGTTGGTTACAAATGTTACTAACATTTTTTTATAAATATTGAAAAAGTTAATAACAAAATGTTGGCAACAATGTTGATAACATGATATTGTCAACAATTTTCAAGCATTTTTATGACACTGTTAGTAATTTTGTTGAAAACACGCGTTATTAGCAACGTTATCGTTGGTGTAAACTAGGCTTTAGATGTTAAGAATTAGTATCATCCAATCACTCACCAGGAGGTAAATACTGAAACAAAATTCCTTTTACCAATGATGAGTGGTTCTAATGATGGCACACGTTCGTTCGGAGGTGTAGGTTAATCAAGGTACGTAGTTCTGTATGTTATTTATGACAAGAGCCATGCCTGGAAGACGGAGCTATAGCGACTGCAGTAGGCGATGAAAGTGCAATTATGTCATTAGTTGAGAATAAGAGGCGTCTCAAATATTCTCCCCACCCACACTTAAGAGGCCGTGGCAGTGTTTCAGGCGCATGTTAGCAACCCGCATTAACTCCTCATAAATCAAGGCAAATTTTACGTACTCTATAGCAATAACAGTATTACAAATATCAACGTTATCTTCGGGCTTTATCAAATACACAGCCGTTATTAATAGAGCTGCGTTCTACAAAATGAAGCATAACAAGCGGTTACATTAGCAACGTGATACAAAAAAACGTTTCGTAAAATTTGTAGCAACCATTAATTGTCCTTGACTTCGACAAACGCAGCAAAAATAAGAACGATTCTGTTTCTTATAAAACATGAAGATAATGTTGATATGTGTAATACTGTTATTGCTATATAGTACGTAAAATTAGCCTTGATTAATATGTGTTTAATGCGGGTTGCATACATGCGCCTGAAACACTGACACGGCCTATTAAAGGTGATATTACCAGCTTGAAAGTCTACGTATTGCTAAGCAACAATGTTTTAGGCGTGAGTGTACCACTGTCCCGTCCTAATGGCTCTCGCCTTCTTTTCCCCCTTCCTCATCCCGTCAAGACACCCCCCACCCAAGCTCGGGACTACCTGCAGTAGCACGAGCAGAACCAGGCAGAGCCTCCTGGCACGCGCCTAGT
>PNEQ01040513.1:0-41586 GCA_003012365.1 Medauroidea extradentata | reverse complement strand
ACCGACGATATGTCAGCTGATATTGTAGAGGAACCTAAGTGGAAAGCGAACTGCAATTTTACCCCTTTTAAAGACTACATGTAAATTGCACTAATTCGATCTGCCTTGTAGTTTTTGTGTGTCAGAATTGAACGTTTGCACGCAGCTTTTAACGGAATTCGAGCCCAGAACCTCCCGGAATTTAGACCTGAGTGACAAAACTGCGTCACGTAACGTCGAAATAATTCATGAAAATAAAATTTATTGAAATAAATAAATAAATAAATAAAATATCTGTGTCCTGGGCTCATAGAGGTTGTACAACACCACGTCTCGATAGGTTACTGTAGTGAAACTCCTGTATAAGTTGTTTCTCGCTGCTTGTTCCTGCTTTTCGGATCGTCTGCCTTGATTATTGACCAACTATAAGTTTTATTCTTAATAATTACGTTTCTTACAAATAAAAAAATACATACATATATTTTTTTAAATATTTACGTAAACATCACTCTGACGCGAACAACACCTCAATATCGCTACTTTTTAGATAGATATCGTGGGTTGATGGAAAACAAATTTTGTGTTTTTTCACCCTTTTGGGTGTCAAATTTCGAAATATTTTAAATTTAAATCTTAGACATTTGTATAAGTATCCTACTGAAGTGTAGACCACATCGCTAGCCCGTTCAGTTGAATTAAAATCGATCATTCACTAAAAAAACACATATCACCCCTGCACAGTATTGAGAAATCGAATTTCGAAAAATCTGAAAACCGTTTTGCGATAATTTCTGTAATCATCATCCTGAAGCAAAAATTAATTGTATATCTCGACAGGTTCGATAGATATCGAGGATTTATCTAAAACATGTTCAAAGTCTTTTCACCACTTAAGAGAGTAAATTTCGAAAAACCCTTGAATCACGTTTTAGAATACTTAATTGGTATCTCGTGGACGTAAAAAACACAACATTAGCCCGCTGGGTTCAAGATATATCGACGATTAATTGAAAACGCTTTTCACCACTTTTCACCCCTTTTCACGTCCTTAGGTGGCGAATTTCTAAAATTCCTGAAATTATTTTTTAGGTATTTGAGTAAGCATCAATCCTAAACGAAAATCACGTCGCTATATAAAAAACTATGGGATCGATATATATCGAAAATGAGTCGAAAACTCATATTACCCCATTTTTTACCAGTTTAGGGCCGAATTCGGAAAATATATTTTAAATGGTACTTGGGATACTTACAAAAGCACCAATTTAAAGCAAAGAGTACTTCGATATCTCGATTGATTCGATAGATATGGAAGGATAATCGAAAACACATTTCACGTATTTTCACCCCTTTAAACAAAGAATTTCGAAACGATTTTGAGTCCTGTCATAGACATTTGTAAAAGTAACCAATTAAAGTTAAAATCACGATGATAGCGAATTGTGTTTCAAAGATAAAGACGATTCATTAAAAACACATTTTGCCCCTTTTTACTGCCTGGGGGTCGAATTTCAAAAAAACCTAAAACTACTTTTTGGGTATTTACGTAAGCAATATTTTGAAGCGAATATCAACTCTCTATCCCGAAGGGTTCGATAGATATCGATAGTTTATTGGAAACACATTTAAGGTCTTTTCAGTCCCTTAAAAGTTGAACTTCGAAAAATCCTTAAATTGGCCAATATGCATTTTTACGAGTTTCCTATTAAAGTAAAAATCATGATGATAGGCCGTCGGGTTCGAGCTCTATCGACGTTTCTTCGGAAACACATTTCACCCCTTTTCACTCCTTTAGAAGTCGAATTTCGAAAAATCCCTTCTTAGTGCTCGCCTACGACCTGAGGGGAACCCCCACAAAAAATTTCACGATTCTAAGTTCAGCGGTTTGGGCTGCAGTTTGATATGTCAGTCAGTCAGTCAGTCAATCAGTCAGCTTTCATTTATATATATATATATATATATATATATATATATATATATATATATACACACACACACACACACACACACACACACACACATATACACACACTGACGAATTTCCTCCATGGTATAACTTTTTCTGATTTCTTTTCTTTTTTTGTGTTTTTATCTCTGTTTTCTTTGTGTTTTTGTACTTTGTCACTCAACATATGTTTTATAAATAATACATGAGCAATGGCGTATGTCCACAAACCAATATGCATTATTATTGTTAACTGCCATTGCAACAAACATTAAAAATCTCGTAGTTTATTTTACCGTTTGATGTCACTACACTAAGTTTAAGTAGAATTTCGTAGTAGTAAGAGCAAAAGGAACCTAAGTAACGAAGGATGATGGACGGGGAGTGCAGGAAACATCTTAAATAACTTAGCCTCCGTTTATATCTACTACTTACTAGGTTTTGAGAACTGACACATGCAGCTGACACTCACTTATAGCCAGTTAGCGTTCTTCCTTTCACCAGTCAGCAGCATACTATGCTGGCTTCCAGTCAATGAAAGCTCGCCATGTTCTCTGAACGACTTTGGCAATGTCAGTGAGTAATAAAGTGAAACATTGATATATAAACGTCATTGAAGAATATCGCCTACACTTTCGGTTCACTGGAATACGGCACGAAAAGTCACATCTCAGAAAAAAAATTGTTAACTGTAAACACGCTTACATATATCTATACATGCATATGAATTAGAGTGAATATTGTTGTCTAAACAACACAAGAACCACCAAGATACTGGTTTTGTTCACCAAAAGAGATAAACAATTTTCCGACGTAATTATTTTACTGGGGCAACGAAGTCCATCAGGAAGGAATATTTTCCTCCTCAGCATCACAATGGCTATATATCAACGTTTTCTCTATCCACTGGTTCACCTGCGTCAGTTATTTAATTAACACAGGCGAACACAGAATTATCAAAGTAGTTAGTGAATCGCAGTTGTGGTATCCCTGGTAAATGAGCAGAGATCACTGTACTTTAGTGAAAAACCATGAACAAAATAATTTTTTTTTTGTATTTTAAATACTGTGTTTAACAATTATAATGTACTGTTGGGTCAAATAGATATATATTCGCTACGTTACTGCAAATATATGTAAGTATAAACATACACACACTGTAAAAAAAACTTCCTAAAATGTTTAGGAAGTTATTATCCCAGACGCAGTATGGAACAGTTACCATACTTCCGCCTTGTAAATATGCAAACTGTTACAGTTGTTACAATACAAGCCTGGTAACTGCAGTATATATCTGATTGTGTTATATAAAGTTTAGGACTGCTACATGGATGTCTGGGAAACTATTCTACCATACCTACTTTCTTAGCGCTCCTATACACACGTCTGGTAAATTTACAAACTATTTTTTAGAGCGCATATTTACATGCGCATATTCATAAATTTATGTCAGTGCTCATATGTTTATATGTTATGTATAATATACTCATAAGCAGAGGCATATATATACATATATAACAAATATATATTGTATATATAAATATATGTATGTGGTGCAAAGATCTTATAAAAGTATTATGTATATGTACATTGGTGTGTCGTTACTTACGTTTTAGACATTAAGAGACGACTCCTTAGAGGAAAATCGTTACAATAATGCCGATTGATAAGTGTTCGGAAACGATGCAAAAGAGTTGAATAGTTCCGCGAAAGTTAAAACAAAATTAATTTTTATTTTCTTTATTTAATAAAATAGAAAGTTACAAAGTTGATATATTTGAAAAAGAAAAATTTTATTAATTAGTTTCCATTTTATTAAACTATCGGCAACGTCCAACTAAAGCGAGTGTTTTGTAATCTTAGTCGTCGTTTCCGCTAACAACTAACCGCTAACTGCTAACCGTAAAGTGGTGGCCACGTACAACTTTGAAAATTATTAACTTATTCTTTTTTGCGCCTCAATATGCTTAAGCATGTATGCTTCTGCGTTTCCCTTGGTAAAGTGATTATGGAATGTATGAGGTGAGTCCAGTATTCTATGGTGTGGATGGTCTTAGGTTTCTTCCCTCCCCTGCTTTGCCTCTCGTCTGTGTTTTGAAGACAGATTTGTGGGTGTTTCAGGGAGGACTGTGGCCGTTGAGTCCGCTACCAAACGATCTGGACCGTAGCACTTCTATAATGGATTTCCGTAAAGAATCACACCCAAATGTTAACAGTAGCATCTGCAAAACAGCTGACTCAACACAAGCAAGCTGAGGCCAACGTTTGGTCTCCTTTTACGGATTTCGATTTTAGCAACTATTTACTCTCCGTTTCAGAATACGCCCAGGTGCTATTTACCCAATTTCTGGAATGGATTTTACAAATGTAAACAAAATGTTGTTGGATGTTCTGTAAGTTTCACGGTTTCGTGTTCAAGTCATAATTTTATACGCGAGTCGTACACGATAATTAAAATTGAATGGATTTAATTACAGTGAAGTAAGAATGGCACCTATAATTTTTTTTGGTAAGTTTCGAAGAATTTCGAGCCGTAGCGGAGAGTGAAGCAGTTGACTGAAAACGACATTTAAAAAGTATGAGACTCGGGATTCTATCGCACTGTCATCAGCAGACGATGGCACAATTGGCATACAAGACACGTGGACAGAAACTACGCCTTGTAGACTGTTGTGAGGACTTTAGGCCAATCAAGGCTGGGAACCGCTAATTAAGAGCGTGGGGGTTGCTTAACCGCTAGCGACCTTGAATTCAGAAGCCTCTACGCGAGGGTAAAGTGAAGGGGACAGTTACGTGCTCTGGCAAGTTTTATGGCTTAATTATAAGTTGAAAGCTGTTATTACTAGTCAAATTCGTGCTCTGTGTTAACCCATGAAAACTGTGACAAACTGAAAAGTTTTGTTGAATGTACGTCACTGATAGTGAATGTTGCTGAGTACACTGTAAAAAAATTCCTTAAATGTTTAGAAAGTATTTAACCTAAACATAATATGGGACTGTTACCGTACTTCCGCCTTGTAAATATGCAGTTTTTTACAGTGGTTACAATATAAGTCTCATAACTTCACTATAATGCTTCATAAAAAAGTTTAGGAGTGTGGCAAATTTACTAACTATTTTTTAGGTTGCATGGCAGAGAACCCCCATTAACATAAATTGACAAAGCTCGAGAAAATTAACAAGAAACTGAGAAACATATCAAGTAATTCAGAAATGGTTGGTCAGCAAACGTACATGTAATCCTGGAACAGGATTTTGTCGGTACGTAACGGAAGAAAAAAAAATGGAAGCCAAAACAAACAAGGATCAAACAAGGAACATGAAAATGGTGACGATGATGGACAAAAGACGAGGACAACACAAATAAGTTCCTATGACTTACTCCTTTCATGAAACTGAGGTATTTTCTGCGACTCAAAAATATCGCTAGCAATGACGTGTATCGAGCAAAACCCTTCACTTTCTCATACACCCCCTTCCCCCCCGCAAAAATCATTCAAACGTCACATGTAAACTTTCACGGTTCAACCCTGTACTTTCCGTTTAGTAACTCACTGAATAAAATCAACCTTAAATAATTTTTAGGATTTATGTGCGAACTATGTCTTATAAATTACTAATCAATTTGAAAGAGTCTTGAAATGAGAATGAAATTGTAGATATGCCTTTGCTGGTTTGTAGGCCCAGAAAACCAGACAAGACTTGCACGTAAAAGCTGCTTGGTTGCCTGGGGTATTTATGACCATTGCCAAGTCTTAGTTTAAACCACGATCAATGAAGGTAGTTTTACCATTATATGAGATTAGTTCGCGTTTTCGGTACTGTCTGCAACATCTACACCCAAATGTGAAAAAGGTGCAGTTAAGTTCTAGGCATTGTTCACGAGTGCAGAGTGTGTAAACATAATGCTTTGTGGGCTAATCGAGTTCCAGTGTTTCTGTAAATATCTAGTAGTTATACTCAACTTGGTTGAATTTTGTAATGGGGAACAAATTTGTTTAAATTTATGCTTATATTAATTTAAAAAGTATTATTTGATAGAAACAAAAATGTTACCTACAAAAATGCTAAAACTAAAAATAAATATTTAAAAAAATTCAATATTTTTTTAAAATACAAATAATTTTTATTTTTATTTACTGTGATTTTTTTGAGTTTGGTATATCAGTAGGTTTTAGTGTAGTCGTTAGAACGGAAACATGCAGAATATGACTTTAACAAGCCATTACGCGAAAACTATGAGAGATAAAAAAAATTTTCATTTGAGCCAAATTTAGTCACATTTTGTATCTAAAATAAGAAAAAAAATATCTGGTACAAATAAAATTTAAAAAAATTGTGATGAAAATTGCGGTAGACCGTGCCCTTAAAGAACACATACGTTAAATTGGTCCTTCAAACGAACATTTTTTATTTATTCTGTAAAACAAACATTATGACTTTAAAACAAATAATTTGTACGTCAGGTGTATACTGGAATCTTAAATGGGCGGTTGACCTCAGTTTTCTACGTCTATTTTTATTTTTATATTTGTACCAGATATTTTTTCTTATTTTAGACATAAATTGTGATTAAATCTTTCTCTTAGGAAATTTGTGTACCTCTCACAGTTTTTGCGTAATTAGTCGTAAATGTCAAAATGTGTACTTTACGGTTTTATGTACGCCACTAAAACCAACTGACATACCAAAACCGAATAAAATTACAATGTATAGCAATGTTGTAGGCTATGATTTGACATATTTAAAAACCAAAAATAAAATATTTTTGTGTTTAAGAAAAAATGTTCAATTTTAAAATTAAAATGTTAAAATTAAATTTTTTTAAAGAACAAATTTTGTTTTTAAATGTGTCAAATCACAGCCTACAACATTGTTATACACTGTAACTTTATTCGGTTTGGTATGTAAGTTGGTTTTAGTGGCGTACATAAATCCGTAAATTGCAAATTTGGATGTGTACGACTCATTGTGTAAAAACTATGAGAGATACACAAGTTTTCCAAGAGGATGATTTAATCACAATGTATGTTTAAATTTTGAAAAAAAAAAAAAAAAAAAAAAAAAAAAAGTATACAAATTAAAATTAAAAAGGCGTTGAAAACTGAGGTGCCCGCGCCCGTAAGTCACTAAATTATTTGTTTGAGTGTGAAGGTAGATGGTGTAAAACAAAGTGAATGTGGCTGGAGTAAGCCAGGCGTACAGATGCTGGATGCTGTGTGACACGAACACTGCTCGTGTGACACACAGAGGCGCATGTGTGCTGAGCAGGAAGACCCGCCATTATCCAGTTAGCACAGTTACCAGGCCTGCGACCCTGAATTACCTTGTTAACCGCTCTGTCGAGAGGACCAGCCGATCACAAGCGAGGAGGGGAGCGAACACTTCTATGAAACAACCTCTTTCAGTCGTCGTAAACATTTTGGTGTCAACCAACTAGTCGGCGCGCGTTGCGTCAATATGCGTGGGTTGGGCGTCCTCTTCGACTGCTAGCATGGAGATTCAACCGTTTAAGGGCGCGGTCAACCGCAATTTTCATCACCATTATTTTATTTTTTATTTATACCAGATATTTTTTTCTTGCTTTAGGTACAAAATGTGACTAAATTTGACTCTGGTGAAATTTATTTATCTCTCATAGTTTTCGCGTAATGGCTTGTTAAAGTCATATTTTGCACGTTTCAGTTTTAACGACTACACTAAAACCAACAGATATACCAAACTCAAAAAAATCACAGTGGATGAAGTCATTGCAGGCTACAATGACATGCGCATAAAATTAAAGATTATTTTAATTTAAAAATTTTTTGAATTTAAAAGTAAAAACTTAAAAAATTCAGTAATTTTAAAAAAATACAAATAATGTTCATTCTTTAATTTTATGAGCATGTCATTGTAGCCTGCAATGTCTTTATCCACTGTGATTTTTTTGAGTTTGGTATATCAGTTGGTTTTAGTGTAGTCGTTAAAATAGAAACTTGCAAAATATGACTTTAACAAGCCATTATGCGAAAACTGAGAGATAGAAAATTTTCATTAGAGCAAATTTCGCCACTTTTTGAGTGTTAAATAAGAAAAAAAATATCTGGTACAAATAAAAATTAAATAATGATGATGAAAATTGCGGTAGACCGCGCCCTTAACATGGCATGCCACCTCTTACGCTGAAATCATTCTTAATCGTATCATACATAGCTGAAAGGTCAGGAAATATCTGGCAATGTATCTTAATAGTATTAGTACACTATAATTTTATGGTTTTTTTTTTGTTCTTTACGATCATGCCATTTAGCTTGCAACCAGCTAATAGAAAAGGGGAATCAGTATAAAAAATTCCTAACGGAAAAAATCAAACATAGTTTTTTTTTTTTAACAAAAAGTGTAGTTCTCAAAATTTCGTAATGAATATTGCTAAACAACAACAAAAGGTTTTGTATTAACGTAACTAACCGAACAACTTATCTCTACAACAAAAATGTGACCACAGAAAAGTTTACAAATGTTCGTGAAACAATGAAATATTTTTACCGGCCAGCAGTTTTATGTCACAGAGTCATGCGTGCACAGAAATACATTCCTGCGACTGTATTTGACGTACGTAATATTGTATGACTATATTGTTGCAACCATAGGGCCACGGTGGCGTAGTAGTCAGACTACACGACTTCCACCTCGGCGATACGGGTTCAATTCCCGGCTGGGTCACACCCGATTTCTCGCGTCTTAAAATCATTGCGGACGTTGTAGTTTGACGACGGGTTTTTTTCGGGGCACTCCCACTTCTGTGATATTGCATTCCACCGTTCCTTCACCGTAGGGCTCATTTAATGCCATCCGACAGAGAACGGTGAACTACTCCGGGTTGTCTGGAAGTCTGTCTCTCTGGGTGTGATGACCTGCCACATTATAATTATATATTGACTTCGCCCACGTTGTTTTCAAATTAATTCGTCGTTGAGTTCTCAACATTCCACACTGTTGAACCGTAGTCTTTGCTTCACGTTTTAATATTGACAATCGTGTGGGCAAATTTGCATATATATATATATATATATATATATATATATATATATATATATATATATATATATATACACACACACACACACTATAAGGTTGGGCATAAGATATTACTCGTGAGAAAAATGGGGTGGATTGACAAAAACACATGTGCCTGGATGCTTGTAACTTTCAGGGAGGCCCTATGGGTTTGCATTCAATTGTTCACGAATAAGCATAGTGTCGTAACCGCAAATATTTTATTTCAGGATACTGGTTAATTAAACTTCAATAATTGTAGAAGATCTTAGTCAAGTGTTTCCAACGATACAAATTTCACAACACTTTTTTATTTTAAAGAGAAGATCGCTTAACAACACACTCGTCAAAATTCGCTCTTTAATCTAATGTGTTCGCAACTAATCTGATAAAGACTTATTCCACCAATAAATTTTCAAGGTCGCTTATCGCCCTTATTTATGGGCTTTTACTGCATATTTTTCTGCCAGGGAGTTAAAATGTTGAAAAGAGTTATTTCGCTGTGGAATGGTTTGAAAGAAGATTTTTTCGAACAAAAGATACTATAGTTGAAACGTATAGTGAGTTCGTGATAAAGTGAGCTCTCAAAAATCCACCTTTTCTAGAACAATAATTAAAAAGAACTATCGTGACCTCTGTCATTAACTTTACATTTTGTTATTGTTACTAAGTGTGGTTTGATTATGTCAAAAAGCGGCAGGAAATTATAAATTATATGAGAAGAAAAAGTAACTAGGATTTATAAAATGCTCACTGTATCCCAAACCACCTAAGCATATAAATATTGTCTTAGAAAATGTTTTCAGAAATCTTGCCCCCTAGTCACTCAATTTTGTAAAGTTCATATTTTAAATTAACATTTTTACCGTATTAAACCTAAGCACTGATAAGACTTAAAAAAAGTAACATTTTTTTGGGATAATGTTGTTTTTGAAGAAATTTTACATGTTAGGGGCACTGCAGAAAATAATAGTACAAGGCGGGCAAATAAACGAATGATTTATGACCATCTGCCTCGGTTTCATGCTGTCTGTACAGGATGTAAGGAAATGAACATCCCAACTTGGTAGTTGATTGCTTAGTAACCATATAATCAGACATTATATGGGCACTTCCAAAACACACAAATAATAAGAATGGAATGAGCCTTTAAAAATCGAGTTTTAAAATACTAATTTGCCCAAGTAATTTAACTCCTAGACGTTTATGATGTTTTGTCAAATTAGTATTTTCAAACTAGATTTTTCACAGGCCTGTAACTACCTTGGTATTCATTTGTCCTGAAAGTGTTGACTTCACTCTCCACAAATAAAAGCACATTCACATGTAAAAGTTTCGTAAAAAACCATTGCCGTAATATTGCGAGGAAATCAAGCGCTCGGCGTAACAAGGGGGAATTTGGCGTGTCAGCTAGGATCACAAGTACGCATTTATTCTGTGCCAGAGTCATTATAGAATATCGCTTTGCCGACATCCGGTACAAAATGCATCAAACCAGGACTGCTGTTTATGTTTTTCATGTGAACTGTCTATTTCTCGAAATGTGAAGTAGATATTTGTAAGGCTATCAGTTTTTTTTTTTTTTTTTTTTTTTTTTTTTTTTTTTTTTTTTTTTTTTTTAGCTAGGACACATTTTAAAATTTAGTCTAGAATAATGTTGAACTACTGTATGGCTTGAATTAGAAAATAATACGTTTAACAAGATGAACTGAAGCATCACCATGGAGACTTCTGAACTAGTTCCTATACTATAGTACAACCAGGTAAATTTTGGTCCATGGCCGTATATACACATCATTAATTTACTTATAAAAACCGAAGGAATCGTGAGGCTGCGGTGGTCGAGCGGTCAGACATCTCACCTCCCAACCAAGGCGATCTTGGTTCGATTCCCGGCGGGGACGATCCCCGGAATTCCGCTTGTGGGAATCGTGCCGGACAATACCGTTGGTCGGCGGGTATTCTCGGTGATCTCCCGTTTTCTCCGCCCCTTCATTTTGGCGCCGATCCATACTCACCTCATGTCATCCCCCTCCAGCACTGAAGATCTCGATGTTAAGCGCTGACCAAAATCTCTCACTCACTCGAAGGAAGTGTTACGGTACTTTAACATTTTAAAGAGAGAAACATTATTTTTCCAGTAATGGCCATAACTCAATTTCAAATTTGTATTGTTTTGGTGGTATTACTTTGACAGTTCGAGTTAGTACAAAGCAACAATTGCCATGAAATGGGCGTAGAAGTCTGGCGCGTTGCCTAGTAAGAATGCACGGTGCTCCTAAGACGTAGACAACCCGCATGCCATTGCTGTGCTGCACGCTGCGGACACAAGGTGTCTGGCTTCAACTCACCACAGCACAGCACAGATTTAAATAACAAGAATAATACACTGCTTCAGATCATTGCTAACTGGGTATATTGAAAAAGGATTGCTCCCTTTTAGTTTGTATTTGGGAAAGTTTTCTCATAAATAAGGGAATAGCAAAACTGCTATACGTTTTACGTGTCGGCAGGGCACAGTTATCATATACATCACTTTCTGGAATCAATACGACTGTCTGTTACTGTCATTACCACTGTAGTCACAAGAGTAAGATAAAAATTTTTTTCATGTAAGTATTTCATATAAAAAAAAAATAATCCCACCATCAATTGAAGACTTAGCATTCAAAAGGGGCTAAGTACCATTTTCGACAAAAATGAGTTAGTCACGTAGAAAAGTGCCAAAACATAAGGTCGAAGACATACCTAAAGTGCTATCTCCTAGTGACATTCATGTGTGCAGTACATCAGCACAATTGGATGGTTGGAGTTACATCAACACATTCTATTTCATTGAAAAAATATATATTGATGTTCAAAAGTGTCTTATTTACTGTGTGATTGCTCCTATTTACTACTTTCCTATTGTTAAAAATATGTGAACCCATTTGGATAATTCCTTGTTCATTTGATTGTCGCAATATACTGTTTTCGTCATTATCTCGATACTTACCTTTTGGCACTTAGCCCCTTATGAATTTTAAGTCCTCCATTTTGAAAAAGTTTCAGAAAATGTTTTGCCCATACGTATGCCCCATTGTGCCAAAAATACTAATACAACTGAAACAGAAATTATCGACAGATAATAAGAAAGAAATGGGGTCTGTGTACTGGTTGTAACAACAACACTGTCTAAATGCTGCTCTCGTAACTGAGAAGCTATTTACACGGGGTGTGACCGGACCGAGTGCGTCAATTATGTGAGGAGATCATTGCTTACAACAAATTAAGTGGTTAGTGTGTCTTCAAATTGTGTCCTTTAAGTAAATATTATTGAGTAAAGCTTCCCTGAATATCGACTTTATAATCCAATTTATTATAAACATAAATAAAAACCACGACACTCTTACTTTATATATAGTCTATCTATTAACATGTAGCATATATTTGATTTTTATTTTTAAAATTTAATTCTATGTAAATTTTCAGGGTAGCATTGCGTCCATTATAATATTCACTTTACGGACAAATTGAAAACACTTTATTAGCTATAAACACGGAAAATTTACTCACACCGTCCTAATACCCCTCCTCATTCAATCTATCTATATGTATGTGTGTGTGTTTTGTGTCTGAGTGCAGTTTTAAATAGTGCCTAGTTGCTTATAGTTAAGTATGTAGTAAAGGACACGTATGTATATATTTATTGCTGTATTTACACATGAAAAAGCATTTTTAAAGCGAAGGGAAAAAAAGTATTTGACGGTTTTGTAACGCTGTAAATAAATATTAACAAGTATTACTATGGAGAAGAAAGGAAAAGTAAGTAAATTAGTTATTGTGTTAACAACATTTTTACCACTAAAACGTTTTCCTTTAGAACAAATATAATTTCTTTGTAGCAAGGATAGTAAATTACACTCAACAAAAAATTTGTAAAAAAAAAAATAACGTCACCAATACATTTTTATTAAACTTAATTGTTTGTATTTTGGGACCCCTTTGGTTTACCGACTTTACTACGAAAACTGACTTTTGGGCCGTTACATGAAATTTGTATTTTTTGACATGGACCAAATGAGACTGGTTAAGTCACTCTGTTTGCTGCTAATAGAAGTAAAATTATTTGATTGTTGGTTTCAAAATCGTTTACTTTGCTGTGAACACCATTCAAGGCAAGGGTTGCAACTAAATAATGAAACAAATGTTTGTTACATTTATTTATTTGTGGTAACAGATTACTGTTTTGACAAATGTGCAAGACGCCAACTCTGACAAATTTTCTGTTGATTTCCACACAGCCTTACCCCCGGGTGTAATAGGAACTACGAAAATATAGGGAATCTTCAGTTGAAAGAGAATAAATCAATTTCAGTAACACTGTCATAAATTTTTTTATAAAAATATTTAACAACGGTTACATGTGATGTACAATGCAGTGTTATTTTACATTATCTTTGAAGCGAAGGTTTAACCACTCATCTCTGGCTCTGCCTGTGAGTCATCTTGAAACATAGTCTTCCCCAGGAAGTCCTCCAACCAGCGGTGGATCACTGGAATGTTCTCTTTGGTCCACACAGCATCTTCCTTCATCCTCTCAAGCTCTTTCTCTACCAGCAGTTCTGCGTTCCCGAAGTGACCTCTCTTCTCCAAGTAGAACTCTGAGAACTGCACACAAGCACCACTCTATGACATATCCTTACTTGGAACAACTTATTTTCACCAACTGGCTTCAGGCAAACGTATTTTCCCCAGGAAAATTTAAGCAGTCTTCGCAAGGACATATACATTATAAGCTGAACCTATCATTATTTCAAATAATCGTTTATACAGATAATGTTTTTAAAATTATATACGCAATCCTTTTGCTGTGTGGTTGTAGGCAACCTATTCCAACTATCACTTCTCACATATGAGCCAAGATTTTCTAAATTACTTTAAAACAAATTTATCAATTTTTAGGTGTTAATGACGGCAATTGGACGAAGACATCGTTTGAAATTTTTCAGTATAATTTATTAAGAGTAATTCCTTACTGAAATTATTTTTTTATTAGCTTGACTAACGTAACATGCCTTGATAGCAATTTTTTCACTTGGAATATTGACCAGAATCTTAACTCCTGAATCTTCTACACACTAGAGAATTGTTCATTTCTCTCTGACTGCCGCTCTTGAGAGAAGCTCCTACTCTGATGACCACCAACAGTTCAGCCACTGCAGCAATAAAGACGTGTTACTGGCTTACGTACCACAGGGGCGTGTCATATAAAGAGTAGTCCAATTAGACACGAAAAATAAATAATTCAAACAAAAGCATATCTTAGTATGCAGTTAGTGTGGAACGCCACATCGGACAATGCCTTCCGTCCAATTAAATACGACTCATCTGGTATCAAGTTGCAAATAATACCTGCAATATAATTCCACATTGACACGATGTACCCACAGAATATTTAGGAATACAGAAGTGAAATAGCTGGTAGGACAGTGAACTTAATCACACACACCAGCAAAATGGCTTCCCTGGCCAGCAACATGGCGGAAACATCTACTGCCAATCAGGGCGAGGCAGCTGCTCTGATAATCGGCCAATAGGAAACCTGCCGTAACATGCAGGAGTCAAACAGACACGAGGCTGGCATCAACAGTCTCGGGCAACCAATAAGCGGCGAAGTTCACCAATACCAAACGACGTCATTTCGCGTCTGTATTACCATTTAGTCTGTGATTCAGCCCCTATGCTATGTATGCACTATGCATAGGGACCTCTGATATTCGCGAAAATAATTTTGCCCCACTTTCTTTCAGTGACTTACGTGCACATCTGCAGTTCTGTTTCATAATTACTTATTGGACGTCTTAGCTCTGACGTGTCTTGATGTTTTACTGGCAAATCACAGACTTGTGAAGTTGTAGTAACGTGTTTGTGGTTGGCAAAGTCAAATGAGAGACATCACTTCACAAAGACACGCTGCCAATAAACATGAAGTATAACTGCAGATGTGCAAGTAAGTCTCTGAAACAAAGTGGGGCAAAATTCTTTTCGTGAAAATCAGGGGTCTCTAACTATACATCATGTGCTGTGCAGAAATGATGCATTGTCGTACCCAATGGCGGCTCGAGGGTTGTTGCCAGATATGGCACAAGTTTCTGCGCACTGTACACTCGTGTGAACATGCCACCGTATACTAATGATCATTAGCGGTATGTTTATTTCGCGGATATATTCTAGGTCAGGTTGAACGCCAATACCATATACCTCACTGTAACTTCTGTGATTGTACGAAGGTTGTCTCGGCACACATTTGACTAAAGCAAGCCTGTTGTAAATAAGTAAATAATTCACAGCGCTATCATGCGATACCCGCTTGCACGGTTGGAAGCAAATGGATGCTCGATTTTGGCCAGAGTGTGTATAGGACTGAGAAATATAGACTGCTGTCAGATGAATATGCAAAATTCACGCATCTCTAATGATCATGAAATATCTACTGGCTACTTATTGTGTTGTGAGCAGTCAGTAATAAGCGGCACCTATATACAGTGTCTGTAGCGTCAACTAGCACACAACACTATATAGTTCTCTGCAACTTGTGCCCCACCTACCAACAACCTACGAGCCATCACTGGTCCGACCTATATGTCCAAATAATACTTTTTGCTCCTTCAGATGTGAGGACTAATCATCAAAAATACTGACACGCAATTTTTCAGTACTCTGTATATCCCCCCGTTTTTTTTTTTTTTTTCAGTAAGAACTATTTGATCAACTACTCAGTTCCTCAATTGAATAAGTCGTACACTTTGCCCGGTCAGGTCTAAAGGAAAAGCTACTGTCGCTCAGAACAAATAAATATAAGAAGCCCAATAACTTACCATGTCTAGATCTTCCTGTGTGATAAAACTAGATGTGGCCACATTCATAAGTAGTTTCCATAACTCCATACTGTTCTCCAACCTGAAAAAAAGTAATAGCAAATAATTGACTGCAGGAAGAATTGCACCAGTGTTATCCTAGACTCTTTGATTAATGAAACTTTTTCCATGCTCTATGACTGTACACTTCCCATTCGTTGAAAGTTCCTGAAACAACTTATTTATGAGTTCTTACGCTACTCCAAATTCCCTTTTCACTGAAGCTGTACAGTCAATTTACCAGTAGGCCTATAGACGATTTTATACAATGAAACAATTGTACATTTCCTAGCAGGCTGACAAAAAAAAAATTGGAAACGAAAGAACGTTACATTTTTGATCGAATAATATGTACTCTTTACTTAATGTAACCGTATTTCGAGTAAACTTAATCTGGTTAAAAGAATAAAATATCTGCTTGGGTTTAAAATTTTTGGTCACAGACAAACATGTGTGCTTGGCCGCTCACTGCTTCTTTTGATGTGAAAAAAGCTACAATAATAAGAATATTAACAATAAATATAGTAATAATAGTTCACATAACTTCAGTGAATTTGACAGGTTTAAGGAAAGTTATTTTTGTGTTGTAGAAGCTTAATTGAAAGTATTAGTTGATAGGTCACGTTCTAAAATGAACATGAGATATTCCTTACACAGTATGCACGGAAAATTTTGTCTTGCATTGTGTCTGAATTTCACACTATTTGAAGTTAGTACCCAAAGAACTATTAAAGTTTATCGAAGTTATACAAAACACAGTATAGTTGGTGATATTATTACCTCTGGCGCAGGACGTCCCAGTGCTCCTGCACGAAGTGGAAGACTGCAAGGGAGCCGTTATAGCTGCCGGACAACTGGTTGACACAGGATCGCTGTACTGAGCTCGTCATGTTGGCAATATCTTCTAGGAACAGCACCTTCAGCAAGCTGACACAACCAAACTTCCCATCAACACACATGATTGTGTTCTCAAAACACACTTGGTACCTTAGTGCTAATTTTGTTGAGGCAATCTAATTTTTTTTAATAAATATGTACCATGAAATGTATCTTAACTGCAAAGATAATTTTTGTTTGCATTTGGGGCAACGACGTATATACAAATATTTGTTTTATACCTGTTTTTCATTAAGCTTGCACAAAACTATTTTGTGTAAAAAAGGCATTACTTACAATTACACATGAGATGCAAGACACTAGGGAGATGATCTCACTCACAGCTACTTAGTGAACGGCCGTGGCCATAGTCTCATAGACCTGGCAACCTTGCAAACAACGGTCATATTTAGAGTAGCTTATTTTTTGTGAAAACGAATATGCAACAACTTGTTTCAATTCCTTAAATCATTGCCGCCTTTAGTAGAGATGCACGAATTTTAAATGCGGCAACGCTGCATCGGGGGGGCCTACTTACTACCTGTCACTCGTTGACTGCCTTTAGTCTGTGTGGCGGGTCTAGGTGCAGTTTAAGTGACTTAAACTGACTAGGGCAGCCAATGAGGAACCGGCAACAGGCCCCCGATGCAGCGTTGTCAAATTTAAGACGGCCATGGATGAGAGTAAAATCTGCAGCTCTGTTTCACAATTATTGGCAGCGTATGTTTGTGCAGAGGATTTTTTCATTTGAATTAGTTAATCAGGAAAAAGCCCTTGCGACACCACACGTCAGTGATGTGCAGGTAGAACAAACACGTTGAGAGTTAAAAACATCCAGATGCGCACATAACGCCCTGACACAAAAAGTGCAAACATTTTTCCTTAAAAAAATCAGCGGGTTCTTGCTCAAGCTATGTGCTCTACCCCAGTTTTGGCTTCCCTTGGTTCGTCTTTATAGAAGAAAGCCATTTGTCGCTCGAGGGGTGTCCAGAACGGGCACGAGATATCATAGCAGTTGGCTTCTTCGTCGATGCCATCGCCGATGTAGAGGTGCACCAAGCAGTACACTTGGCTGCCCCAAGGACTATGCAGGATGTCCTGGTCAGAGTACTGGAGGTCGAGTCTGCAAGAGGACCGTCAACTCGACGTGCTGTGCGGGCGGTCGCACTGTCGGGCGACGAGAGAGATAAACGCTTAGAGAACACCCTGAAGAGAATGGAAACCATGATACATAGAATTACATAGAATACACCCCGCCCTCGACAACAGGGGCGACCAAGCTGTTGGGAATGTGGAGAGCCCGGACACCTCAGAGCCCAGTGTCCACGATGGTTACAGAAAAACAGAAACCAAGAACAGGATGAGGCTGCCCGATCTGGTCAGCCGTCGGGAAACACGTAAGCACCAGTCTTAATGGGCGAAGGTCGGTGGCTGCGGGAGATAAGGCCCCAGTATTTCTTCAGGTACGCTCAGTGAAACACGAGTTTGATGCAATCCTAGTGGAGGGCAGTCTGGATAATGTTTATTGCAACATGGTTGTCGGCACAGGAGCAACCATTACAATTGCCCGACCGGACATCTTGGGGCATTCTCCCCAGCAGTCACAGGGCCATAATTCTACTTCACTCTCACTTCTGTGATTGTACGACGGCAGTCTTGACACGCCATTGACTTCGGCGAACCAATTTTAAACAAGGAAATAATTGCACGTGCTACCAACATGTACATTATGATCCAATGGATTATCTATTGTGCCAGTGCGGGTATAGGACTGAGGAATCTAGGCTGCTGCCACAGGAACCCGCGAAGTTCACGCACTAGTGAACCTGACAGTGTCTGCAGTGTTGCCACGTCCAAGCGACTGCCTTCAACCACGGATGGCGAGGTCTTACCTCTCGACTCTCTCGGCCTGCTGCGGGGCGGAGCGCGCCAGGATGTCGAACATAACCTTGGCTTCTTCACCGAGTCCAGACTCCAGCAGCTTGACCGTGTAATCCAAGACGAACTGGTACTGCTCCAGGGACCCCCACCTCAAGATACTCTCGAACGGTACCTTGTTCATCCTGCACAGTAAACACTCTTTTTATACCTTCACAAAATATTAGTTGAAATTTACTTAAAAAAAATGGTTTTGTAACAGTAAAAATATTTACAGCAATTTTTCCTAAAAAAAAAAAAAAAAAATCATATATGATACATACAAATACATACAAATAAAAAAAAAGTTCTTTGAAATCTTTTCTTTTGAGTTGTAGGCGCGTCACAGACTTTTCTAAGTCATCCTGCCTTCAAGTACTGTGAGCTGTGTCGAGGTGTTTCTGATTGGCCGGAAATGTCAGCCAATGCCTGGCTGACTTCGTTCTAATAGGATGTAGAGCTCGGTCAATCACTAGTTGTTTACCTCCTGGTGGGCTGAAGTGATTGGGCATTCAGAGACGATGTTGCCTCTATCCTTCGATGTTACTGAGTTTATGGGTTACAACGATAGGTGCACCTCATATCACTTAGTTTCAAATCATCTTATCTGGTATTGTTACACGGATGTTAAGAAATTTTGATCATTTCCCGATGCAACTTCCCTTATATTAGAGGATTTACCCAATGTATTGTACCAAGTTAAGTATTATCCAAACCACATAACCTACGTTCCAGAAACTGTACAAGGTTCCTTATTGGTTAGCTTTCAACCAGTAGTGTGCCTAGATAATTGTGCTCCAGTCAAAGACCTCTAACATGGGTAATCAGCAGGTACCGAGAATTTGAGCGAAAAAGTTATTTTTAAGAGCATGTTTCAATGACTTTTATGCTAAACTGCAAATATGTTTCATGGATATGATGTATTGTGTATTGATGTAGAGATATCTCTACCTTACTGAGACACCACACGTCTGTGGTTTGCGGGTAGAACGCAAAGGTTCTGAGAATTTAAAACACACTGTTACTGACCATAAACCAGAGTTGCAAATGTGCATGTAAGGCATTAAAATAAACTGGAAGGAAATATTTATTCGCTACAATTTTTGGTCCCTTGTAATCATGTCTAGAAGCAACCACATTCATCACAACAGTACGTAGTCCTTATTTATTATTGAAGTTACTACTGGGACAGCAATTCAATTTCTTGCAGGTTACCAATAAACCTTCTGTTATTTTCTTTTAAATTTTGGAAATGAATATCGCAACAGCTTTTAATATTCTTGCATGGTACTCATAAACGTTAGCAAGACACTGCAACCTACTTTTTGGTTATGTGAGCTATAATTAATTTATTATAAATAAAATATATTCATCCTTGCAAGAGTTCACATTATATGAAAGAGAAATATTTATTGAAACGTAGCACGACTAAACTCATACTATAGTCTTCAAAGTGTTAAAATGTTACCAATTGCTTTTTTTCCTTGACATTTGCTTGAAGATACTACTCAGAATTTTATTATTTATATTTAAACTAGTTTTAAAAAGTAAGACACGGGCCAATATACTATTTATTATCTTGAAACAACGTATAAAGACTTAAAATAATAGTTTACACAATGGAACGTTTTTAGTGTGTAGGAATTTTTTGACTTCGTTGCCGCCAGAGTTTGATAAAAATCCGCCAACATAGTAGACCTTCTATTGTAAAAAATATCTCGAGTTATAGTTGTGCTTCTTATTTGTTTCCCGAGGGGTCTGTCATGTATGTGCTCCGGGTGGTTTGGAACGGTCTGTAGAAAAAGTATTTTCATTACAGAAAAAAAATTCATGTGAAGTGGTTTTTGTTGCGGCAAAGAATTTTTTCTTTACAGCAAAGGAAGTATTGAAAATTATAAAGTTAGAGCTTGACTTTTTTACATTGTTTTTCAGAACCATTTAATTTAAACTCTTGTAAATATATATAATACATTTAGGAATATTTAGATTGTATTGATAAAATGATGGTCAGCTGTGCCATGAACATTGCTACTTAATTATTTAAAAACTAACAGAACCTAACCATTTAAAATTATTAGAATATAATTCAAGCAAGAAATCTTGAACAACATAGCTATTTTGAAGAACAGAACTTTACACTACCGCAAGAAGAGGAGCGCTGTTGAAAAGGAGTTGCTTGTATCAGTGTATTGTATAATTGTATAGTTTATGGCATCCATCAGATCTTCTTGTGGACATTTTGTACGAAGGTATCGGCAAAGTCATGGTAAAAATTACAATTAATTTGAATACATTACAAAATATCAAATATATACTATACATAGGCGAAAATAAGATTAGGTCTAAATAGGACTTCGTTGTTTATCTACCCACATACACATTCTTCGTCGCCACTATCACATGAAAAGGTAAGAAAGAAAAAACACACACACAAAAAGGGGCCAAAAATCTTACATCATTATACGCATTTTTGCTTATTGACTGCGTAAGTATTCTTCAACTGAATATAAAGACTATATTATTAGTAGGGAGAAGTGTTTTTCGCGGAAAGAATTGACTTTGTCTTGGTGCCTTATGTGCACAACTGCAGTTCTGTTTCGTGGTCAGTGATTGGATATTTTAACTGTCACGAGCCTAGAGGTTCTACCGGCAAATCACAGACGTGTGGTGTTGCAGGAACGTTATTGTAATTGGCTCAGTCAAATGAGATACGGCTCTTCACATACACACGCTGCCAATAACAATGAATCAGGATTGCAGATGTGCACGTAAGACACAGAAACAAACTGGGGCCAAATTATTTTTGCGGGAAAAAAGGCTACTCGTTACTAGGAATTCCTTTATACGTTTGTTTGAAGTGAGGCAAGCACGTACTTGGCGAATTCTTGAGGGTTAGGACTGTACGCCCAGACCAGGTACGCTTGGTCCAGAGAGGAGTTGGGCTGCTGCTGTGAGATGTGACTGTGTATCTGAGCTGTCGCTCCTCTCAGCTTGCAAGACCCGTCTTCTCCAGACATCTCTGTACCCAGCATCCGCTCGCACTGCTTTACTAGCTTCATCACATACTCCTGCAACACAGTGTCACCACATATCTCTAGAGACACACTGAGAAAAAAATGATTTGTTGAGTTAACCAAATATTTGTTTATATATGTGCAACCAACGATGTAGTGTTGACACAAACAAATATTAAGTTGAACGACAGATTTTGTTAAATCAACAATATAAAATTATTATTTAAACATCTGGTTTAGTTATTTTAACTAAATGAGATTATGAAATAACAAGACTTCTTTGTTGATCTAACAAAAATGGTTGTCAACTAAATATTTGTTTAAAACAACACTACATCGTTGGTTGCACATATATAAACAAATATTTGGTTGAATCAACCAAATTTTTCTCTCAGTGCACGAACATTTCGCGGTACAAAAGCCGGCTGGATTGCACAGTCCTGTGTATACACTATGTCCTCAGCTACTTGTACATTATCTGCTACTACAGTGAGTGGACAGTTATATATGTGACAAGTTAGCGCGGGAGTCAGGCAGTGTTTTCATGCAGGTCTGCTATTGGTCCAAAGCCCTCGAGTAAAAGTTCCAGTAACAGTGACCCAATCGCTGAAGGAATTAACAAGTACAAATAAACAACATTTTCAGTTCTCTACACATTTAAATCGTAAAAGCTGCCTTCTACAGAGATATCGTGTATTCAGTCACTGACGCTGACACATTCTGCTGATAAACAATTATCTTGCGAAATTCCCAGGTTGTTACAAAAATCAATTTGCATTAAATTACTGTAATAAATCTGACTGACTTTCCGAAGACTGCCTTCTTCCTTGTTACGTTGGACCACACCAAAACAATCCCACTCCAGGCTAATACAGACTATTTTTTTTTGAGTAACTGAAAGATAGAAAAGTCTTAGTTTGGCAAAAAAAATTTCCTGACTAGAAAAAAAAAACGTTTGTCCGCATCTACGTTGGTAACTGGGTGCCTCGTAGAGGTCAAATTCTTACTGATGGCACAGGAAAATGCAAAACTTCATCCCACAAAGACATGTGAGCAATTATCACATTTGCTTTAAATCAGGGTAAATTTGAATTACGCCTGACAAGGTACAATTCACTAACTCGTATGAGAGATTAAATTTCCTTACAGTGTAAATTAACCGCACTAATTCAATACACGCCAAGCTTATCTGAGTGTAGTACTTCAGCAACAATAGAAAATAAGAAGTTTAGAAAATTACAAATAATTGACTACTGTTAAATGGGTTAACTTGGCACACATATTTTCTTGGAGGCTAATTTACAGATAATTGGATTCGCGAACTTTTCAGGTCTCTACTGTTTGCATTTCTGAAGCTAAATTCCGTCCTGGCTACGCTGAATATGTGAATGTCTCCTAGATAACATGTAAGCTTGAGGCATTTCTGCAATTAACTTGACTTTGACTTGTCATTACAAGCTCTATTTGGTAAGTTTGATTCAAGCTTGAGTTAAGCCTGTACGAGGCAAGTTTGCTACGAGCTTGTAGCAACCTTGCATCAAGCTTTCGTGGCGAGCTTGCTGCAGGCTTGTAGAGTGGAGACTAATTGAAGGGTACATGGGAAGAAAATTGTATGTCCCTTTTCCACAAAATAAGATGTTTTGATGCCAAAACGTAGAGAAACGCAAGTACTTTTTCCTCTCCAAAGCATGAAGAGGAATGATGATGAGCGTCCGAAACAACGAGACATTAAATAAATCCATCCAGGTACAACATACAAGAGTTTGAACTATCTATTGCGTTTTACTGGGAACTAGTAAATGTGGACATTCATTGTTCTTTCCCTGTACCCTTCAATTAGCATGATTCAAGCTTATGGCTTGCCATACAAGCTTGCTGCAATCTTGCAGAATTGTCGTGGCAAGCTTGAATCAAGCTGATTTTGCTACGAGGGTTATAAACGCGTATTGTGAGAGTCATGGGCGACTTACGTCGAAGAGAGGGCCGACCTCGGTGGCGCCGAGGTACGGACTCAAGGTGCTGACCAAGGCTAGGAATCTGTCCCAGACAAGCGGTGACCTCTCAGTCTGCAAGAACAATGTGAGGTCGAGGGCTGTGCTGAAGTCCAGGTCTCCTGCGTACGCCAGGTTCAAGGAGTCTTGTAATAGTTGTGCGCGTGTCTGCGCAGACAACAGCACTCCCTCCTTCAGTGCCTGGGACAGCAGGGCCCAGTTGGTGGGGTCATAGTTCACGACGAAGCTGCCTGGAACACATCACCGCACCTCCGTCTCAATAGTCGTCTCGACGCTACATGTGACAACCCTGTCAGCAAGAGTCGGTCTCCTGCGGCATTAGTTTTCCCTGATATACTGATTGTAGGACAAACGAACGAGTCATAGACGGTTCGGTATAAAGTGAGCACTCAAACTACCCCTGCTAAATTTATATTTTCAAGTAATATGTATCTTTCCGCGCGTAACGGCTAATGACAGGAAATGTCTAACCTCTCTGGACACGACACTTGATGTTTGCGCGTGTCACATAAATTAAACAGCCAGTAGGAATCTATTCAGTTTGTTAAAAAAAATTTTAATTAATTTTAAAGAAAAAAATTATGTCGATTTCAGAAGATTTTATTTCCGTATTGTTACATTTTAACGAGGAAAAAACGGAACTACATTTTGCAATTTGCTGCCAACCATACAATAAATAAGGTAACTATTACTAATGTTAAATTATATGCAGTAATTGCTAGTTATTTTTCCCAAAGTTCAAATATTTAGTGCTCACTTTATCCCGAATGACCTATAGGAATATACATTGTTGTTGGAGAGCTTACCAAGCGCTATTGAAATGACCTTTGTTGGTCGTGGTCTTCTAGATTGGTAGGAAAAGGGATATTTAGTAAGTTCAATAACCTGCTTGTTAGAATCCATTGTCATATGCATACTCAAGCCCTGACCATTTGTCCACTAGCCGTTACTCAGTGGGACAGCAGACAATGAATGAATAGACGAGGCTTAAGTGTGCATACTACAATGGATGATAACATTCTGGTCAATAAACTCACGAAATTTTCCTTTCTCTATACACAAAATATGTACTCTCGCAACCGTAATAGCAGTACTTCAGGGTAGCTTTGCAACACAAGTTTTGCTTTGAGTAAAAGTTTGCAATCTCTTAAAACTTTACCGCTCATCACTCGTAAAAATTCATTTTTTATATCTGAGCCAAAATAACTGTTCAAAATTTACACATTAGATACCACGTCATTTCCCCAAACACAAACAGTAGAGGCAACCATAGTTACTGCATAATCACTCATCAGATTCACTAAATGGATTTTGTTCCGTAACATGTAATTCTTAAAAAGTCACTAACTAATAAATAGTAATTATAGGAACTGAAAGTCAGCGTATCGATGCATTTTCTTACATGTTTGTCTAAAGTTAGTTTTGAAAATTTCAGAAACAGAGACAACACAAAGTATCCAAAAATTGACTCATTTTCATAAAATTTTAAAAATTATAATAAAATATCCCTTTATAATTACATAGATGTTTTGAAGTAGCTCGTGGCATACATTGTTTATGCAAGTTATTTGTTATTTCTTATTTTTTGGATTTTGTCTACTCCGCAAAGTAATTTTGGGACTTTGATAAGTGATGCAAAGTTACCCTAGTTTACAGTGTTTGTCTGGGCTGTGTTATAAAACGATACTCCTCGAGTATGTTTGACTCTGTGACTGTCCCAAAACCTTCAGAATAAAAACGTTTATTTACTCTGCTGGGGTCCGTAAAATATGAAGGAATTACTCTGAGCGTCTCGTAGGATTGAAATATTTTGACAAGTATCGAAGAGTTAACTGCTCCAGAGAGTGGTCAGTAATTGTAACTTGGGGTTTCTGAAGTTGTGTCCATGTACATCTGGTAACTCATACGTACAAGGAGTTCGAAATGTAACCTTAACCTAAAATGAACTCACAACATTTCTGGTTCTCTATTCTGAAAAATGTGTCGAGGCGTTGAAGCACCTCCCTCCTACCAAGATGATCCGGGTTACGTTCTTGGCGAGGACACTCCAGATCTTCACACAAGGACATCGTAACTGAGTTTGCGTTCGACTGGCGGGTTTTATCAGGGTGTTCTCATTTCACTCGTAGATGCATTAAATCACTCCCCTATAGTCACCTGCACTCACGTCATAGCTCAAGATCTCGCTGTTTAAATATCATTGAAACGTCTTCACTACTCTTAACTCGACAATTATTTTGTATTACTACAAAAATAAATTCTTAAAATAAATCTCAAGAAAATTACCAATCTGCTACTACACTAACAGAGGTACAAATATTTGTTATGACTGAAAATAATAAATATTGCAATGAGAACATAGGGAATAAATGATTTTAAACGGTGTGCAAAATGTGGAACAAAAATTCAACTTCTGCCGCCTGTCATAGTTTACAAAACTTCGTGCACTTCTTATATTGAAAGAATTACAAGAATTTGTTTGTAAAGGTAAAAAAAAGTCTTATGTAAATACAGGAAGTATTTTGTAACTATACACGAAAATGGCTGAATTTTTCATAAGTTTTACGATAGTTATTTTCCCTTACATTCACCACGTGAAAATTTCCTACGTTGTATGGAGAGATAATTTTTTCCTTTAAATATACGACAGTAAAATTTTCTATGTAGTTAAGGGAGCTGATTTTTTCCCTTACATACCGATAGTAAAATCTCACGAATATGCAAGGGAAAATTATCTTACGACGCACGCAGAATTTCCGCTTACCTCATGAACAACATTTGAATGGAATGTTCTTCATACGTTAGGCTGGGGACACACTATCCGCTTTCACGGGTCCCGTTTTCCGGGTCCTTCTCAGTGGGAAGCTCATGTACCGTTGCTTTAAATGAGGGAGGCCACACTACCCTTGTAAACAGGTCGTGACGGGAAGCGACAGGATGGTGCTGTCGGTTGTCCCGTCGCCCGGAGGACCCAGGACGACGGGATGGGAGACAACAACACACGCATTCCAGTGTGCGCGTCTACACTATCCGGTCGCTCGGGTCCCGGTTGCGTTGTCGTCCGTAGCTAGAGGAAGTCATGTTTGACACTGATCGTTTTATACAGCTGATCGAAGATCACCCCGGTGTCTGGGACATGGCAGCAAAAAATTCCGTGGACCGAAATGAGCGAGAAAAAAGTTGGGAAGAGATTGGAAAAGGCATGTGTGCAACATGCAACGAATTGGGACCATAAAGAAAAGCAACAGCAAGGTACGCGTGTGTCTGTATATATAAATTTATTAACAAAAATTTTTTACCCCAAACCGGGGTGTACAACAGTTTCGCCTTGCATTCAGGAGGATGCATGTTCGAATCATGATTTGCCAACCCTGATTTTCGTTTTCTTTAATTTTCTGAGAACACACTACATACTTATCCCGGGAATTATTTACTTTGATGTAATCAAGGCGCAGAGCCGTCTAAGTATGTAAATTTTTTTTTGTCATTTTGTAATATTATTATTTTTTACCTTTGTTAAATTTCGAAATACCTATATAATTATTCCATATAATATAGAAAATATCTCATTTCATTTATTATTTCGTTAATATTAGAACAAGTGTTGATACGCATTGATTTCGCATAACACTGGAATTCGTTATTCACTTACATCAATACTATAAGAACATTATTCGAGTGACCGGTGGAATAAAGTTGGGTAAATTTCGTTTCAGTTCGTTTCATACGCATATTTATTTACAAATATATTAACAACAATAACTAAAGTTTACATGTTCTGTTACCTGTGTTTTGTTTACTATTTATGACAATACGTGAAAATGTGTATTTCTGGTCAATTACTATAAAAATACAAATGTTCAAAAAGGTAAACACAAAAATACTTCTTTTAACGTTACAAGAACACTTCATACCAAAAACTTCGTAATTCAATATTTGAACCAAACGCAGTACAATCTTTTTACATTAAAACAGATCACTTAAAAACAAAAATTAGGTTTCATAGTTTTGTATAAGCGCTGTCGAAATCACAAGTTTTGTATTTAACCGACTTACTAGTAACGAACAATTTACCAAAAATTTAACTAGGGTACATGAAAGACAGTACTTTAGGCTATACAATTGAACTTTTTGCAAACATTATTTTTTTTTAGTACAGGCAAAGTTAACAAGGAAAAACACTGTTTAATATTGGCTCATTTTTGTTTTGTCAAAAAAAAAATGTATGCAATTACGAAAGTATCATTCAGTTGCCTAATACATTTTGACTTCAATATTTTACTTATTGAGTTTCTCATGTGTGTATTTTGCTTTGTTATACGAGGTCGTACAAAGTTAAGCAACTCATCGAAAGATGCCCTTGACATTCTGTAATAATCAAAAAATGTATTTTCATGCTCCCGAATACTGTTGTAAAATGTTAAAAACCGTTGACTGTTTTCACGATCACTATGAAATGGGTGTACCCAATACTGTCTTCTCACTGGTTCTCTAGACACCCGTCAGCTTCTAATGCGCAAACCACTGCGAGTTTTGAAAACATATCGGCCGCACTGCATGAATCCCTGAAATGAACTGAGTGTCGGTTCTAACGGGTCCTGGCGGGCAGGAAAGTGTGGTCGCGGAAGGTCATCCCGGCAAACGGCACGCGTTTATGCGGGTCCCGGTAAAGCGGATAGTGTGTCCCCAGCCTTAGAGAAGGAACTATTACAAATAATCCTACGATGTGTAGTATTTGTCCTACTGAGATGCTGATACTTGGTTTATTGTTTAAAAATTCATCTCCAGTCATTAAATATTCATATAATTAATTAGATTTTGCTAAAAGCGTGCAATAACAATTAGATAAAATGCATTAAATTTTTTCTTTTTAATAAATAATATGTAATGGTCTAATACATTTGTCACATAAATTTACTGTACACGTGTGCGCAATTCTCTCTTAAATTCAAGTGTAATTTGCTTGGAATAAATATAAGGGAACTCCACATTATTGTAGGCATAGTACCTCGAGGGCGCATGTACGTACCTATCTCGTCAGGGTTGACGACAATGAACTTGTCCTCTGGCGGCAGATCTTCTATGGTCAGTGACCTCTGGTTCTTGAGCCAGGCGACGGGCGTGACCTCAGAGATGCTCAGGTTATCTGCAGAGATGTACATCACTGGGATGTACCACAGCATCCGCTCCTGGCCTGGGATGTTATGTGGCCGCTCGCGTAGGAACACACGCTGTAATACGAACATACTGTAGCATCATTCTCAGTAAACACTTGCAGGAAAGGGACAATTCCGTGGCATAATTTTATAACAAATTTGACTTTAAAACCACTTTAACCGTATGACTAGAAACATGCGAAATTTAGGGTAGTTTCTGGCAACATACTAGACTCCAAAAGGCTGTAAGACTTGCTAGTCGTCTTCCGTTGGCCGACAATATCGTGACCTTCCGTGGAAAATTCTTCTGAGCAATTATTAAAAGTTTCACGGTAGAGTGACCAACCTCACAAAGAAACCGATCACACACGGAAATATCATCACATAGAGGCTCGTGATCAATCAACTGAATTACATTTTTCACTCGGGTATGTACAGGGCAGTTAAGTCAAGTCTGTCACCAAATATTATCCAGAATTTTGGAAGTTCATCCGTTTGACATTGGATCACTAGAAACTGAAAAATATCTCTACTTATTTTGAGAATGGATTTGAATTTAAGGACATATAGGTTGAAGCTGTTTATGCGATTGGTTCAATGTATCTGATAAGCCGTTTAGGAATGTGAACCAATTAAAAACTTGCCAGAAAGTAAACACCCAAATAACTTTTGCTCTAATTATGGGTAACAAAATGTTCTTTATATGAGCTCAGGATCGTCCAGGATGTGTCAAATTAGTCTAATGCTAACTGCAAAAGTTACATGGACTAACAGTTTATTATAAATACCAACTAAAGCCATGTAACAAGCTTCAGTATAAAGTGTCTACCTCTGCTACAACCACCTCCCTTATTACATGTCAAACGGTCCAACGGCAAGTTTGTAACATTGGTGGAGGCGCCGGGTAGATAGACCTGATTCCACCGAAACACAGCGCTACATTACTGCACCTTAGTGTGAGCAAAATCTAGCTTGTACCTAGGAGAAATCTCGAAGTTTCCATTACCTTGCCAGCAAAGAACCAAAACATTTGTTTCATCTCGTTCAAAATGGCCTTTTGTTCACGTTGCCGTCAGCTAAAATCATCAAAATTCATCCTATCAACATAGACGGTTCAACCAACTTCAGTTACGTTCTGAATGGTTAACAAATTAGTGAATATTTTTGGGAAATCTGTATGTCAACTAAAAAATGTACACGCACGCAAATGTCCTTGAACGTAATATATTATATAATAGAAAATATTTAGATGTAAATAACGTAGGGATGAATAAATATCAATTTAAGGAATATTGCCCGATCTTGTCTGTCTCTGAAACTAGGACCATGTCTACAGTCATCAATATTACCATATTTGTGTGTTATTTAAATTTACATTAATTCACATTCTGACGTGTATTTGCCAGAATATCTCCACTGTCACTCCCAAACGTTGTTGCTTTTTTCAACCACTTTTCTTCATACTATAGTTCCGTCACATTTTCATATGCCAACACTGGTTATTTTAAGACTTAACAAATACATTTGTGCTGTAGTTGCAAAAGTATTTATGTAACGCTAATGTGAAGTGTTCTATGCCCTTGAAACATTTATATTTTATATTGAAGACTAATGGTCTACCCGTTGTGATAATAGTGAGCTGGTTACTGTGGGATCCTGCGATATCTGCAACCAGCATAATCTCAAGATAACATGGTTGCCTATTGGCAGGCGTTACTCGGAGAATTTCAATATGAAACTCAGGCGCTTCCAAATTAAGTGAGTTTGTGATATTGACATATTTTTCGTCCATTTATTTATAAGTATTAACATTCAAAATTTGCGAAGAATATGAAAACCATAAAAACTGAGCAGTTTTCAGATGCGTAATAACAGCAAATTTTCACTAAGCAGTGTAGCTCAGCATAATTGCGGCTGGGATAAAATACATTTGGCTTTAACATTTTTTACTCTCTAACACAATTTGTTCTTAAGTGACGTTAGCAAAATTAGTTTGCCTTAGTCACAACTCAACCTAGGTTCTTTCGTGTAACTCTCTGGCATGGCTTCACTTGGCCTAAAACTATTTTAATTCATTTGGCGCCGATCATCAGTATTTTCTGGCAAAGTTAGCAAAAGTATTAACTGGAATTGACCCGGTTTTGCATTTAAATGTTGATTTAAATGTATATGCCAATATGAGTAAGTACATAATACGTCCAGTTTTACCAACTAAGGAAGTTAAAGAATGGCTCCTTGATGAAAATATGCTCAACTAGTATTTATCTACTGCTCTATAATATTAAAGGAACATCTCGAGAATTTTTCCTGCCAGCGTATTCTCTAAATAAGAGTTGCGTCCTGGGCTTCGTATGATCGGGCGATGGTTCTGTAGAATGGTTTAGCTGTTCACAGATGAATTACAGATGTCCAGTTGTTGCTCACCAGAATTATCATTGGCCCAGTCAAATACGGACTTACCAGTAACGAAACCTTGCAGACCGTCAACTTTTCCCGTGTTATAGCACCATCCCTGATCACAGTTTACTGCAGTGCTACAGAGGGACTGAGGGGCAGAGAGGAGGAGTTGTACCTGCTGCACGATGGCAGTGTTGTTGATGTAGTGACGTGTGACGGTCATCACAGGGTATCGTTCCTTGCCGAGCCAAGACCTGGCCACTTCTTCTACAGTCATGCCCTCCTCCAAGGTGTTGTCTCTGGTAGCCTGTGTCGTCAGAGCTGTCCACACGTTGTTCTCTGTGAACGTCTTGTATTGCCTGCAAACACATAACACGTGTCATACCGTCAAACTGGGCTACTTTGTGCATTTCTGGTGTAACGTCATGTCTCATAAGGGCGCGGCAGTTTTCATCACCATGCTTTTATTTTTATATTTGTACCAGTTTTTGTTTTTCTTGTTTTAGACAAAAATCCTGACTAAATTTTTCTCTTATGAAAAATTTTTATCTCGCATAGTTTTTGCGTAATGGCTCGTTATAGCCAAAATTTCCGTGTTTCCTTTTTAAGGACGACACTCAAACCAACTCACTTACCAAACAGGAAAAATTTACAGTAATTAACGATGTTGTAGGCTACAAATTAGCTATGTTAAACTACAAAATAAAATATTTTAGTATTAAAAAAAATATTGAGTTCTTAAATTTTTATTTTAAATTTTAGCATGTTTATTTAGATAGAAAACAAAAGTTCTTCGTTTTTATGTACGTGTCATTTTAGCCTGCGACGTCTTTATCCACTATGATATTTTTCAGTTTGGTATGTCAGTTGGTTATAGTGTAGTCCTTACAACGGAAACATGCAAACGGTGACTTTAGCAAGCCATTACGCGAAAACTATAAGAGATAAAACATTTTTATAAGAGCCAAATTTAGTCACATTTGTGTCTGAAATAAAAAAAAATAAAATAAAATAGCTGGTAGAAATAAAAAATAATAACTGGTGATAAAAAGTGCTGTAAATCGCGCCCTTAAAATGTTTTTTGTATGGCCGCTTACAAAAAAATCTAGATTTTAAACGGATGGTTTTGAATTGTGGTTTGCAGTATTCAAATAGAGTTACTATTTCTTAAATAGCCTGGAAATAACATATTTTGAGTGACACAAAGTCACAGTTTCTGTCAAAAGTAATCCAGGTTTACGGTGTGTAATATTCAGGGAAAGTCAGGACGAAGTTTGTAAATTTTCGTTAGGTTTACGAAAAAGTAATTTATTATTTATAAAATTCATATGACCCGAAAGTTATGCTTTATACATAATGATTTTTAAATTATGTTACAATCTTAATGATATAATTCGTAACGGAGAAACTAACATATAATATACCGGGACATTCGAATTAAAACTTACTTTTAAGGGAGTAACCGTTAAACATTTTTCACAAGGAAGTAATTTTAGCATTGCGGGAATATAAATACAGCTATTCAAGTTATGTGCTGGCGGATTATTTCAATTCGTTTTAATTTGAGACATTTGTAACTAGATAACTACAAGACTTGTAGAAATGACGTTGATAGCCAGACAGCTGTACCTGTCTTCCAAGAAGAGACGTATTCCCTGACGGAATGTGTCTTCAGTCAGGGTGTAGTTCAGCAGGCGTAGCAACCTTAGAGCTGTAAACAACCACAAGCACGTTACTCAACAGGAAAATTATTCACGATCGCTAGAGCCCACGAATTTTTCGCGAAAAGAATTCTGCAACCATTTGTTTCAGTGCCTTGTGTAGACTATGTAGTACTGCTTCTTGGTCAGTGATTGGTTGTTTTAAACTCTCAGCTTCCTGCAGATTACAGACGTGTCGTTTCCTAAGAAACTTAGTTTCTGTTGACACAGTCAAATGAGACACGTCTGTGCAATAATACGTTCTGCCAATAACCATGAAGCAAAGCTATTTATGTTCACATAAGGCATTGAAATAAACTGCTGCAGAATTCTTTTCATCAAAAATCGTGGGCTGTACGGCATAAAGCGTTTCATACTGCCATCTCACGCTCAGACAGATTTAAACATCCATGTTAGAGTCGATAACGACGAGACGCGGCATAGCAAACAGTTGAACATTGCCTTGTAAATAATGAGTCCTACGGACACGGTACACAGCAATTTTCAACGTCATATTTAATTTTTTATATTTGTGCCAGATTTTTTTTATCTCACATAGTTTTTGTGTAATGACTCGTAAACTTAAAAATTTTCAATTTACGATTTTATGTACGCCAATAAAACCAACTGGCATACCAAACTGAAAAAGAAAAGATATAGTGAATAACGATGTTGTAGGCTACAAGGTCTCCAATATGAAAACAATTAATTAAATATTTTTGTTATAAAAAAGTTTACGGAATTTAAATTAAAATTAAAAATATTAAAAATATTTTCAAATATTCAATAAATATTTGAAAATGTTTTGTTTTTATATAGGATACCTTACAGCCTACAATATCGCAACTCACCAAAATATTATTTTCTTTTTTAAGTTTAGTATGCCAGTTTGTTTTAACGGCGTACATAAAACCTTAAAATTTAAATTTTGACGTTTATGAGTCATTAAGCAAAAACTATAATAGGTAAAGAAATTTCATAAGAAAAAAATTTAGCCAGAATTTATGTACAAAATAAAAAATAATATATCTGGTACAAATATAAAAAATATGTCGTTGGATATTGCTGTAGACAGCACCCTTAAAAGCTTCAAGAGATACCGTTCTGGCGTTCACCCAGGCTTACAATACCACCTCAACTGAAGCAATGCAAGTACTCGCAGGAATATTTCCCATTGTGATTGCTAGCTTGCTGGTCAGTACTGATTGCTATATGACCTTACCTCGGTCCGTGTACTCGTGTCCTGTGATAGTAGCTGACTCTGTCTTAGGATTGCCGTTACAGTACTGCAGAGGATGCCACATGGAGCCAGCTGATAAGTACTGCTTCTGTAGAGAAAACAAGACAGAGTATTACTAATGTAATTGTAACTGCGAGGTATATGTATGGGTGGTTCAGGATAAAGTGAGCACGTTTGAAGATCATCTTATATAAAATGATATCTTGAAACATTATTTTAGTCATGGCCGCAGATGTTATGTATATATATATATATATATATATATATATATATATATAGGGTGTCCCATACGTCCGGTCTAATAGGGCAAATATAAATGGTTGAAATATGGAATGTTTTAATAGTGTTGTAGTGTGTTGGCGTAAGACAACAGCAGTGTGGCACTTCCATGTGTTATTAAAACAGACAATGCTCAAATTGATGGTCGCAATGTACTTTGTACATGCGTATGCGATGGTTCAAATTACTTTGTACACGATGTAACATTATCGGCGGGATGGAGCGGTGTGTAGGAGTAATGATGTTACTCACAATAACATTTCATTACACTACAACACTATTAAAACATTCCATATTTCACCTATTTGTATTCGCCCTCGAACATATGATACATCCTGTATATATATATATATATATATATATATATATATGCACACACAATCACACGCTTTTATAGTTACGTAGGACAATTTTCTCTTATTGGAATGTGGCAGGAAAATACTTTTTTACACGAAAGAGAGAAAAAAATAAATAAAATAAGAAATCAGAGTTTCAAAAGTGTTCACTTTATCCGGAATGACTTATAAAAACATTGTCTTTACATAAAAGGAGCTGAGCGAGGGGGCGCAACGGTAACACGAAGAACTCACCTTCGGAATAACGGTTCGATTCACTGATACATTCTTCCTAAATGTTGTTTTCCATAGTTTCCAGAAACAGCTCCAGGTGAATGCTGGCGTGATTCTTTAACATAGGACATGGCCAATTCCTCTGCCAGTTCCAAAGCATTGTGTAACCGTCTCTTATGACTACGCTGTCGATGAAACGTCAAAGCCATTTAAATAAAAATTTACAGAAGAAAAATAATGTTTTATGGGACTGATCAGATTGTGTTTCACAACAAAGATAAACCTGAAAAACAAATCTTAACAACTGCTACTAATTATTTCTTTCTAATTCTTTATTTTAGAACAATTTAAATGTTTTGAAGGCAATATAATAATATTGTTTTCAGCATAATTCTTGCTTGAAATTACAGCTAACCATGCCATTGTAAAAACTACTACTCTCTAAATTTGAATTAGTATATATTCACTGATTTCCTTTAAGAATTCCAACATCACACAAGTGTATCAGTGAATAATCACAGTTTATCCAGTTGTTTTCAAAGAACTGATTTCACTTATTGAATCAGTGAAAAATCACTGGAAAATCTGTGAACATTCACTAATTGATTTGTGGAATGTTGGCACTCTTTATCGGAATCAGTGAATAGTCACCAATTTCACAGTGGTTTCTCACTGAATCAATATATGCCTTGCCATTTTATTAGTAACAATTTATTGCTACAATTACCGGATAAACAAATCTCTTGCGGCAAAATAACTTTGAGGTTATTCATATTAAAAATGGTCTTCTTTCACGCAACAAAAATTTATGGTGTGGCTAAGATAGTGTTCTTAGAGTGAGTGAGAGATTTCGGTCGACACTCAACATCGAGATCTTTAGCGCTGGCGAGGGGTGACATGAGCTGAGTATGGAGCGACATCGGAATGTAAGTACGGGGGAAACGGGATATCTTCGAGAAAACCCGCCTACCAACAGCACCCAGTGTTCTTAGAGTACATGAAAAGAACAGGGCTGCCCTAGAAGTCAAACTGCCTTGATTGCTGGGAAACTATGAGAGCAAGAATCACTCTTAATATATTGAACTCAAAAGACACATAAATGAACAAAACCATTACAATAAATTACGGGAGTTTATAAGTTGTTAATAAGAAAAACCATAAAATAGCTAGGATTTGTTAAGTAGTCCGCATGTCTAGCTGGCAGACACGGTTTTTTGAATTGGAATAATGCTAAAATGATTTAATTGTGAATTAATCAATTAAAAAATACAATTCTTTTAACCTAAATGTAATTTACGTGGAAAGTATGGATCAATACTGCAACATGAGGCACTTCGCAAATGTTTGAACTGTCAATACCTTATATCTGAAATGCATTTTGTAATTTATATGCTACAGAATTAATTATGAGGAAATAATTTTTTAAATTCCTTTCCAAGCAATAATGACTGTGAAATTTTAAATTGAATTATTGTGATTGAAAGCTAAATAATTCGTCATCGTTTCATTAACAAGTAATTTATTTAAACTCTGATTACCCATTTAAACTCTGTGGCTGTTAACATGTTTCTGCACTCGACTTCGTTAGCGCGGATTTCAATTTAATGCGATAATTTTTTGGATTCCCAGTTCTGACCCCTTTCACCGTTCGCACCTCTTACCCTCCAAACTGTATACTGCAGTATACAGTTAATTTGTCAGAAACCTTCTTGCTGTAAGTTATATGTTGTATTAACGACACAATATTTATGTATATTTGTAAACAATTCTTGTAGACATATAAACAATGTAATCTTCATTTGAAAATATTTTTTAATAATTGTCACCAAAGTGTTTTGACAGCAAATGTCCCAAAATTTCATCTAACACAGCATTAATGTTTGCAAATGAAGACATGGCACCTAAGATAAGCACGGAAAATACTGCTGATGAATATAAGTTACATTCAGTTTGCTAGGAACTTAAAACATTTTAAACTACGTGTACTTTATATATTCGCCACATTCTTCTTGGCAGATCCGAATGCTGATGAGTTCTTACAGTTAGTTTATAATCAGTTGTTTGTAAAAGTTCAGAAAAAAATAGTACGCTGCGAAACTTATCTGTAGCCTTCAAGGAGGCACTTGACGGTAAAATGTTATTGTTTAAAAATGTTGCGTTTGTACAAGACATGGTTTGTTTTGTGGACATACATTGTAACTATTTTTTACGGCAATATAAAACGTCTAGCTTTCACAGTTTTTTATATCGGCATGTCAAAGTCCAAATGGGCATAAAACGGTTTTATGCTTTAAAAGAAAACCAACTAACAAACTAAGCAGAAAAAATGCGCAACGGAATAACAAAGCAGTAGACTACACGGATCTTCTACATAATAACAAAAACATTAATAAAAAATTGCGTATTTAAAGAAAAATCCGAAATTTAAATTTAAAAAATTCAAGAACTTTTAAAAAATACAAAGGCATTTTATTTTTGGTTTTTATATAGGAGACCTTGTATCCTACAATTTTGTTATTCAGTGCGAATTTTTTCAGTTCTGTAAGTCAATTTGTTATCCTTTGAAGCATAAAACAGTTTTACGCGAATTCGGACTTCGACATGCCATTATAAAAAAAAATTGTGAAAGCTAGAAATTATTCATTACTGTATAAAATAGTCACAATGTATGTCTACAAAACAAACAATATCTCGTACAAATATAGAAATTTTTAAAACAATAAAATTTTTCCGTCAAGCGTCAAGTAGTCTTTGAAGGGAAAACTAACCTCAGTTGAGCGTGTTGCTCATAGAGACGATGAGACAAGTGTTGAGAGATGAACAGTAGACCTAATGTTCGCGCGCTCTCAGGCTCAGCGCACACTACTGTCAGTATTATACAATATTCAGAGCGGTGACGTATTACTACATTATTGGTAGCCAGTATGTCTGTCTACGACTATACCGCTGTATCAATTTTATTTATTGTCAGGAAATCTAACCGAATTTGCCACGAACTTGTCGACTATTGCCGAATTCATAAATTTCTTACGATTAATAATTTGTCAAAAATATCAAGGTCTAAAACATACAAACACAGGTACACGAATTGTGTACATTCCCCATTAAAATTACTTTAGCTACGATAGTTAATATTGGAAGGAAAATAATACACGTAGTAGTTAATTTGAAGATTTCCAAGTGCAAAAGGACTTATACTAACTGACTGTAATAAGCCTGAAATTATCGGCCCTGGCAGCTGGAAAGTAAATGATAACGCTCTATTTTTTTCGTCAAAGAAAACAACCTTCTATGAGGCCGTCTAATGGAAAGCTAAGCAAAGCATAACTTCAATGTCTCTTAATTTATTATTTACAAAGTTTATTTTGATAACTATTTGATTAAAAAATGTTTTTTCTGTGTCAGCTACCAGTTAAGTTAACATTACGATTTTTAATAAAATATTTTAAAGCCAAATATTATTTTTTTATTTCATCACTGTACACTATGAAGGGAAATTTTCTTAACGGTAAAGCTAGGAGCGCTTCACATCAAAACACAAACCTTGTTTGACTAAGCGATGTTGGTGTTGTTGTCAAAGAGAGAGAGAGAGAGAGAGAGAGTGGAGAGCGTATAGTGTGTAATTACCTGTGTCATGAACTGGAAGACGAGATGTTTGAGCAGAGCGGTGTGGATGCCAATGCTGCTCCACCAGTAGGGAGTGGTGAGATGTCCCAGCCACTGTGTGAGGACACTGCCCACCACAGACATGGTCATCCTCTGAGAGTTGCTTACGTCTGTCTCTCTGCAACAAGACGACCCATGTGTACACCCACACACTACCTCGCTTGTAAACCCATACTCAACTCCACTACACTGGTTACTACCCCTATACGTCGAACATTCCCACGTAAGATTTACACTGAGAATGAGTGAAGATATTTTGGTCAGAACTTAACACCTAGGTCTTCAGCACTGGTGAGGGGTGACGTGGTATATGGAGGAGCGCCGGAATGATGGAAACGGGAGATCTTCGAGAAAACCCGTCGACCAGAGGCATCATCAGCACTATTCCCAAATGTGAAAATCAGGGGACCTACCCCAACGCGAAGAATTACAATCCACAATTAATAGACTAATGACTATTCTACCTTTGCACGGCAAAAATACCACAGCCATTAAATTAATCATTTGCCTAATCAAATTTCAAATAAGATAAATCAATGAATGAAATCAAGGCGCACTAAATTGAGTTTAAATAGGACTGTCTTGTTTACAACCGTTTTCTGGGAAAGCGGCGTATTTAAGTTGGATCCACACATTGGCCATTACCGGATATTGGTACGAATAAACCAATGTGTAAAGGATGATTGTTCGACCTTGGAATGTTGGCTATGTGTTGGAAATGTTGCCGTTCAGTGTCGTTTTTGCGTACGACTATAAAAGGGATTTTTGTAAGCATTGGCGTTAACTGGGACTTTTGTTACACATTGATATAGGTATTGGTGTTACGAGTTTTTTGTTTTTGTAGTTTGTGTGGGAAATTACTGCTTTTGAAATGCAGGTCAGTCACCCAAAAGCATATTTGGGGCAATTTATTATTTTCTCTTTCATTTTTCTGCATGTGTACATACAACATGAAAGTTAATGCAGCAACTGCCGCATATACTTCGTCCTCCAATGTGTGACGATTATTTCGTCACATGTATTGTATTTAATACCTTTTTGACCGATTTTTCAATTTTTTGTAATTTTCTTGTTTCGGCTGTATTTTCTTTATTTATTGCTATTTTGTTCAAATTTGTTTGATACTCGGCGCCGAGTACTTAAATCTTGTCATTGTGTCAGTTTGGTTCAGTTATTTACTTATTTACATTGTCTACATTTTTTTTGTTAAGTTTTCTGAATCGGCACATACCCCGTATAGTGGCAAACTGATGATGCGACTCATGCCTGGGAGTTGTTTACGCGTTTGGTTGTAGGCAAGGTGGTGGGGATCGGCTACCAAACTGCTTAGTGTGGGGAGGTGAATTCATTCTCTAACGAGTTGCGGACTGATATGCACGACGAGTGGTTGTGTTAGTGCTCGATGGTCGAGCTAGGCTCTTTGGGTGGTCGCAAGAGACATTGCGCCAGTCTGCTGTAGAATTACTCTGGATCAATGCTTATTGCCCTAGTGAGGCGAGCCTGCGATGACACCGAGTGGACTGCTAATCGTTGGTTTCGGTGCCCGCCGACCTGTACTTCGGCGTGACGAAACCTACCCAGTGCAACCTACCAAAAAAGGATTTTTGCGGTAGCAGAAAGATAGTTGGGAGTAAGTGACGTGGCCACGTCCCGGAAAAAAACTGTAAGTTGAGATATCTTTTTTTATTAATTTATCGCTCCAACAAATAAAACTTTTTGTGAACTCATACACCCCCCATTTGACATTCAATGGTGCAACAAACCAAGATCAGACACAGTGAAAAAGAAGTTATTTATTGACTTCAGGATTTCTACTATAATATTAAGGGGGTTCGTGGAGTTCTATGATCCTTGGGTTGTAAGAAGTGACTCCCGACCTATTTAACTTTGAACACGGACTATTTTGTAGGGGAATTAAGAATAATCAATAGTATTATAGTCATTATTTCTTTATGTAAATGTGATGTTAAAAAAAAAATAATCAAATGTTGATAGCATTTGAAGGATTATAATTATCTTATTTATTAATTTCTTAGTCGTTTCGTTTTTTTTTTGGAACAATACTGATGATTAGCTTCAGTGTGTTGTTACTAACTGTGTATAAGTGCGGTTGATATGTATAATAAGGGTACCACACATGTCACAGTAAAATCTGCGCCACTCTGCTCTGCTGGAGCCTAATTTGTCTATTGCTATTTGTTTTCATAATGGCTACGAGTTGGGTGTACAAGATAAAGAAGCCCGAGTTATTGGCTGTTCTTACTGCAGCGTCTTTACCTACTACAGAGCAGGAGTCCGTGGAAGTCCTGCGTGAAAAACTGTCTTCTTACATCAAAACTAGCAGGTCAGAAGGGGGTCAACCTGATGAACAAGGGGGCATACAGACACAGTCAAAGGTGAGTGTGCAAATCCAGGTAGCAGCAGTTAAAGAGGTGTTTAAAAGTGTTCCCAATCTTGCTGAAGCCACGCCTAAAGATTTACTGAAATTTTGTGTGGCAGTAGATAAAGTCAAATCAAGTGGTTTAATTGAGTCTGATATTGACTTACTTCAAGGAATCATTCCCAAATGTTCAGGGTTAGCATTGGACATTCTCTTGCAAGGTATCAGTTGTAAGTTCTCTTGGGAATTTGTAAAAGGGAAATTATGGGAGGCAATTTGTCCTGAGAGAATGAAAGATCTTATAAGATCTTATATTAGGTGTTGTCATCAGGGAACATATCAAAGAACGTCAGAATTTGTTCAAACCATAATTGAAAATGCTCAGGGGTTAGGTGTTAAGCTATCTGATACTGAGTTAATTACGCTGGTGTTAGAAAACATGGCACCTGAAGTGCGTCAACTGTGTTGCTATATTGATAAGCCTGTGGATATGGTTGGATTGCGTCAATGGGCAGTGCA
>PNEQ01040512.1:0-33365 GCA_003012365.1 Medauroidea extradentata | reverse complement strand
GCGGAATGGGATCCATATGTGGAGGTGGAGGTGCAAGAGTTGGAGAAGGTTCAGAGAAGGGCTGCGAGGTGGGTGATGAATAAATGGAAAAGGCAGGGACAGGATGGGGAGGAGGAAAGGAACTTTAGGCCCACAGTGATGATGAAGGAAATGGGTTGGAAACCATAGAGAGATAGGAGAAAAATCGAAAGACTGGTCAGGATGTACAGGGTGGTGAATGGAGAGGGTGGGTGGGGAAGATTGGCCTGCAAGTTGAGTAAGGGAACATTTAAGGGGAGAGGAACCAATAGTGAGAAGATTCAGAGGGTTTGGAGAAAGACTGAGAGGGGTAAACAAACAATGCTTGTGAGAACGGTACGGGAGTGGAATGGCCTGCGGGAGGAGTTGGTGACCGTGAAGGGGGCTGGGAGGTTAAGAAGAGGTCTGGAGGGTTTGTAGTGTAGGGATAGAGCAGAGTTCACTCGCCACCGGGCGGTAGCCCAATTGCGAGGTTAAACATTATTATGTATCAATGAATACATGTACCACCAAATTTCTCTCTATCAAAGCACTCCTCTTCGAAATGTTTTGAACATATTTTTGTCGCAGACGTTGCTTTGAAATCTTGTCGCCTTACTTTGATTTCCTACTGTTTTCTCCGGTTGTCCTTCGGAAAACTGAAAATGATAAAAATCGTAAGATAAAACATCACTTACAGCTCTAAAGTACTAAATGCCAGAATACTGTAATTTAAAATACTCTCATAAATAAACATATTTACCTGTGAAATGTTATCGGGCTTCCTTTATAATGTTTCGACTTGCATCCAAACGCACAACAATACAGGACCATTCTCAAAAATTAGAACCTAAACATGAATTTTCGCTCCGATGTAACTGTCAACATTAACAATCGTCCTTAACTCAGCTGATTTCCAGCCTGGCCATGTTGAACACGCATTTGTGACGTCACGCTCCCTCTACCTATTATACCTCTATGGTTCTGTCAATACGGGTCGACTGCTGTAGGAACCAGTACTCGGTGGCGCAGGCCGGCCATCGACTAAGTAACAAGGTCGTTACAATGACGACCAGGCAGCCATATTGGATCTGTTACTACCGTGTATATTATACCATCTAGGTTTTTGTAAGAGCCTCTGGTCAGTCTATACGGGTCGATTGTTGTAGGAACCAGTACTCGGTGGCGCAGACTTGCCATTGACTAAGTAACAAGGTCGTTACAATGACAACCAGGCGGCCATATTGGATATGTTACTCGCTACTTTAGGACTGGGTCGTGTGTCTGTTAGTGGGCGGGTGATTGAGAGTTTGTATCATTTCATGTTTAGGAAATACAATTTCCTTATCTTGGCTAAATTGCCGGATGAGCTCCTGGAAATGTTTATATGTTGGAACATTACAGTTTGCGGTTCTGTGTGTATTTTTGTACATATTTGGGGACTTCAATTGTAAAACATGCTAACGCCATCATTTATGAAGTAGCAATTAAAAGTGATAAATTTCTCGTGTGCATTTATATCTATCTAAACTATTTTAACAATTAAAGTACCAAATTTTATTCACATTATAAATAAATGCACACAGTAAATAAATAACATTTTTTGCTAATTCTTAAATTTTGGAGTTAGCTTGGCTTGGAATTCATGTCTCCCTGTTAATACTAAGCGTAATATGGTTTTCATTCAAATGCGAGGGATGTTTATCGTATTAAATTGCATAATGTGTAAAGGTTTGCTTAATAATGGCATAGTTGTTACGATCTAATGTGAAGAATGCAAGTTAAGTCAGGTGTGTACGTCAATGTTATGATATTGTTAAATAATGTTGGCTAAAGTCAGGGCGAGATAAAAAAATTCAATATGACAAGTGATACGGATATTCAAGTTGTGCTTCGGAAATCGTCCTTTGATTGTTAAATCTAAGTGTTTCCAAAGTCTAGACGTAGCATAATTGAGCGTATATATATCTCTGACTCCGAGAAGTACAGGAACCTAGAGAGCGATATCTGCCGAGTGGCGTAAGTTTAACGATTTTAATAATTTTTATATTTATACATGATATGGTTTGTTTTGTAAATGTTTATCGTGACTATTGTTTACAGTAATTAAATGTTTTTCTAGCTTCCGTAGTTTTTGTGTGATAGCGAGTCAGAATTTGCATTAAACGGTTGTATACAAGCAACAAGAATAAGCTGACTTACATAAATGAAATAATTCAAAGGAAAGAACAGTACCACGGGCTACGTCAAGACAAACATAAAAACCCGCATTTAAGTTTTTCGTATATTTAAAAGATTGCAGAACATTGGCTATTTTGCTTTTAATTTCAAGTTTTTAATACAAAATATATTTAATTGTGTTTGTACATACCCTGACGTAGTCATGATACTGTTCTTCACTGTGCATTATTTCATTTATGTACGTCATTTGATTCTTCATTGTTGAATAAAACCGATTGATTGAAATTAGGGACTTTACCTGCCATTATACAAAAACTATGAAAGCTAGAAAAGTGTTATTTATGTAAAAATATTATCAATATAAGTCTATAAAACAAACCATATCTCATACAAATACTAAAATTATTTAAAAAACTAAAATTTTGCAGGGAGCCCCCTCTCCCCTTAAGGATATCTACCTGAGTCTGTTCACCTCACGAGAGGCTCAGAAGTGAAGAAACAATAAGAACCAATCTTGATACGCGCACCAGCGTCCCGTCGCCCCTATACACAAGGCCCGCAGTGTTGCCACCGGATCGCTGGAACTATTGAATTGTAAGCTATGAACACATTTTTAATTGCTGTAAAGTTTTTTCTTAAGGGCATTGGAGCCGTAAAATTTAATTTTTTTTTTATATTTGTGCCAAACACTGCTCAACTTTTGCAAATCAGATAACACGTCATTTCCCAAAAAAAAAAAAAAAAAAAAATAGGCCCCATAGATTTTGCATAATCACTCATCAAAGTCCCAAGATGGCAATTGCCGTGTAGCCAAAATAAAAAAAAAGTAATTAACTAATGAATTCAAAATTACAGGAACTAAAAGTCAATGTATCAATGCATTTTATAACATGTTTGACAAAAGTTAGTTTTGAATATCTCAGTAGTAGTCAACAGTCAAAGTTACGCAATTATTTACTCATTTTCATAAATTTTTAAAAAATACAAAAATTTATCACTTTGTGATTACAAAAGTGTCTTGAAGTAACTCACACCATTAAGTATCAATATGAATTATCTTGTCTCTGCAAGTTAGTTATTTTCTATTATTTTGGCTACACCGCAACTGCCATTTTGTGACTTTGATAGGTGATTATGATAAAACTTTGGGACCTGTTTTTTTTTTATTTGGGGAAATGACATTTTATCTTATGTGTAAAAGTTGAACAGTGTTTGGCACAAACATAAAATTTTGAATTTTTACGGGTCCAACGACCTTAAGTATCGATCTGAAGAGTAGATTCTGTGACATAGCTATGCGAAAAGCCATTGTTTGCCATTTTGGGGACTCAAGAATAGTAGTTCTAATGCGTGTTGTATTTCGAAAGTATGTTACCTTGGTGCGATGTTAACACGTACAATATATGTACAAATAAATACTTATTTCTAAACAGGTGTATCGCAGTTCAACTGGCGTGTAAGCGGACGGGCACCTTAATATCATATCGAACGACCAAGTCAATACTCAAATTTATGGATGACACGGATGGATTTTTAAATTATCATTATAAGTAGTTCTAGTTGTACAGGTTATATTAATATTAGTTTTCTTAGTTTACCGTCGTTGTAGGAAGGTACATTTAAGTTCTAACGTTGTAAGGGCCAATTTGCTCGAGAAATTGTTCTTCAAATGAAAAAAAAAAATTATCAAGGGTACATTTTAAATATATTCAATAATTAATTCTTTATATTTATGCATATAAAGTTCCTTGTTGCTAACACAGTAATGTATATATATATATATATATATATATATATATATATATATATATATATATATATATATATATATATATATATATATATATATATATATATATATATATAAGCACACACACTTCGTTCTAAATATGTGATTTAACTTGGACACGTAAAAATATCGCGGGTTCACTGACGTGGAGACTAGCCTCCAAGAATATCTGTGTACTCAAACATACAACAGCTGTTCATTAGCCGCTCATTATCACGTTGATACCACGTGATTGGAACTGCAATTAGTGACCTGTTATTATTTGCTCCGTGCCCTCCAGAAGACATCAAACAAGCCAACCGCCAATAGGGAAGTTAGTTTGGATTCTAGGTTGTGCCTAAAGTAAAAAAAAAAAAAAAAAAAACGCGTATCTTACCGGTATTCATAGTTATACGTAGGGCCCAGTAGTTTTCGCGAAAAGATTTTTGCAGCACTTTGTTTCATAGCCTTACGTGCGCGCCTGCATCTGCAACGTCTGGAGATTAAACCCGCAAATTACAGACGCATTGTGTCACAGTTATCCATGCACTGATTGGCACAGTCAAATTAATCATAACTCTGCGCAAAAACACTCTGCCAATAGCCATGAAGTCTAGCTGCAGGTGTACACGTAAGACACTGAAACAAAGTGGAGCAAAAATCTTTTCGCGAAAACTACCGGGCCCTAGTTATACGTAAGGATTTTTATTTTTCACGAAAAGAATTTTTCCCCAGTTAGTTTCAGGTACGTACGTAGACGTAATCCTGCTTAGTGGTTATTGGCAGCGTGTCTATGTGCATCATATGACCGAGCCGATTACAATAACGTACCTGCAACACCACACGGCTGTGATTTGCCTGTAGAATACCAAGATTCGTGACATTTAAAATGTGTCACTGACCACGAAGCAGAACTGCAGGTGTACACGTAAGATACCGAAACAAAGTGGGGCAAAATTCTTTCAGCGAAAAACAGTGGTCCCTGCTATTGGGATGTTCCAACTCTCGCTGGTCTTGTGCAGTTCTACTAACAAACCACAGATGTATGGTGTAACGATATCTTTATCCTGATTGGTGAGGTCAAATGAGAGACGTGTCTGAACAAAGACACCCAACCAATAACCATGAAGCAAAGCTACCGATGCGTACGTTAGGAATTTAAACAAAACAGTGTAAAAAGCTATTCGCACAGACCTGAGAAATTCGCGTCTTCTTTTGGGCACAGGCTAGGATTCAAACAAATGTAAGTTCGCGTGACTTTCTGAATCGGCACTTTGCTGATTGAACACCCTCTGGAGAGCGCTGAGCCAATTATGAAATAAGCAGCTAAATGCTGACGAACCACGTGATAGCACTGTGTCAGAGGAGCAACTGCTGTCTACTTGAACACACATATATTATTTGAAACTATCCTACAGTGATCCCGCAAATTATTCGCATCAAAATCATATCTCTTCTTATTTTAAGAGACGTGCAAATGTCACGTTACCATCTGGCACCAGACTAGACTCCAAGCTACTGTACGCTCGACTTAATTCTACTGTTGGCCTGCAGTTTGTGTGAAGCGCTTCAAAGAATTTTTTAACCAGTGACATGAGTTCAGCTATCAAATGCCACATGCCCTGAAATGCCGTCTTCTAAAGCAGTGACAAGTCGTGGTCGTGTTCCAAGGCAAGCAGTAGAAGATCCGACTATACACTTAGAGCAGGTCTGTTACTGGAGAATATTCACATCTTGGTGTTCCGACCAGCTGTGTCTCAGCCTGAAGACGGGGATAGATCGCAATCCCCGATACGTTGCATTTTTTTGTTGATTTTAACTTCTGTTGTGTTGTCTTTTTTTTTTAATTTGTTGTACGCTGTCCACTATTTATGTATATTTCCATCTTTTCTCATATTTGAAACCTGGTTTTTCTTTGTGTCTGTCTTGTTTGGGTGTTGTAAAATTCTTGACTGAATTCTATGTTTAGAATTCTTGCTGAGAAATATATATAAAAAAATTCTGACGGAATTCCTGTTTTTTCTTACGTTTTCTGTGCTTTTTTTTTTGTCACTTTGTCATTCAATACAAGTACGGTCAACAAAACATGAGCAGTGGGGTATATCCACAAACCAATGAATTCTAATATGTTCCTCGATTCTTACACGCTACTTGGTTGTGGAGTGTGTCTGTCTCTACTAGTCAAATGGTTCCACAGGCAACTGAGAATTGTGTATAGTCATTGCCAATCACCGCTTGCCCTAGAACACTTAACGCCTCGCCACTGACCCTAAGATACGAAGACTCTGAGCCAATAACGAAACAGTGAATCCGAGTATGCAATTAACTGTCACTGTAAACTGTTCCACGATAAACTATGTACTGTTTTTTTCTTTCAGCCATTTAGCAATCATTTGTAATATATTTAACATTAAAATCTTCGCTGAAACTAAAAACCAGTGTAAACGATTCATCACTATCAAAACTGAACATCTTTGGTGCCAATGAAATATAGTTTTTGAATATTACAAGCGTCAGGAAGCACTTATTTTAAAATTAACAAACTATACCTGATATTTGCACCAGTCTTTACTTGCACCTTTAGTCACAGTTGGAAGTGAATAAACTCCTGGGCAGCGGTGGCCGAACGAGCCGACCCCCCGTAGCTCAGTTGGTTGAACGACCGACTTTGGTACGAGGGGTTCTGGGTTCGATTCCTAGGTCTGGCTGGGTATTTCAATTGTCAGAGTCAGTAAAAACTGTCACAACTGGGAAATAGTTCAATAATAAAGTTGTAAAAAAAAAGGGGGGGGGGAATGTTTGGCCCGTTGGCTGTGTTGCGACCTCGCCAAGGAGCGTAACATTTTTTTAAGTGAAAAAACGCTCAAAGTGTTCGCCTCGCCACCAAGGCAATCCGGGTTCGATTCTCGGCGGTGTCGGCCCCCAGATATTCGCATGTGGGAATCGTGGCGAGTGATGTGGCAGGTTGGCAGGTTTTCTCGGGGATCTCCCGTTTCCCCAGCCCCTTCACTCCGGCGCCGCTCCATACTCACCTCATATCACCCTTCACTGGCGCTGAAGACCTCGGTGTTAAGACCATGCTCTTTTGTTTACACTGTTTTTCCTATAATTATTTTTTAAAATCTTAACAGAGAAGAGGTATTGGCAGTTGTGTTTAAAACGGTCTGTGATGTCATTACATTTTTTACAGGGCAACAAATTATACGGTTTCAACAAAAAATCAATCAGAATTTGGTAATTACAACTGCCTTGAAATAATCTGCCAAAACGGAAAAACGATACTAAATAAAACTGCCAGACAGATTTTGGTATCTGCTCTCGTCTACGCGTAAAAAAATAGTTTCGCTCTAAAAGTAGAATCTAAAGATCATGGCCTGAAGCGCTGACCAAAATCTCTCACTCACTGAATGAACCCCCACGCTGCGTATACGCGAATGTAGCAAACGTTCTTGTGCCGAAGTATTTGATTGGCGCTTACTTACAACCATTTTGTACATATAACGTGAACCCTTGCTCTTCACTTTGTACGTGATTAATTACATTACATTCACGCCAGACGTGTTGCTGGTGCAAATTTTACGCTTTACCCAAATAAGTGATATTTAATCGGTCCTCAGGTGAGTATTCTCTGTAGTATATTCTAGATTGCCGTCAAATAGCAACGCGGAATTTGCAGGTCACCACCTAGTATGTGAGTCAAAGATGAAGACGAATAACCAAACAGCATCATACTTATTGATATTAAGGACCGATTAACAACGCGCAGTCGGCAGTTAACAGCTTGCAGTCCACAGTCGGCTGTCGGAGATTAATACGTACGTTTTATGTGTATTCACTATGTGCAGTCTGCAGTTGAGCAGTCGGAGGTGGTGAAATTTATCTCTGACTGCTGGACTGCCGATTGCCGAAAAATTCCAATCAATCAGGCGTTACTCTCGTAATCACGTGATGTAAACAAATATTGTTTTAGATATTTTCTATGTCCCTAAAAGCAAATTAAGCAATTTTTACAAATTTAAAAACAGTAACAGTTTTTACAAAATAATGCAAACACATCATGACTGCTGGACTGCATATTGTGAATCGGGCCTTACCGAACAAGACAGCGCGCGCGCAATATCAATATTAATGCTTGGAGAGGATGTATATAGGCTACAGAGTCTCGTACGTATGTTTGCACTGTGTGTGAGAGAAGAACAACTTGAGACTCGATACGAGTTCTTGGAAGATGTCTCTTTTGAGCAGAAGGAGTGGCAGGCAGGCGTAAACTGGGAGCATTCATGTTAACCCGTTAATCTCGTAATATACTTTCGACAGGAGGATCCGATCCTCAGAAAATAAATACGATCCGAACATCAGCAGGTAAACCGGCATAGAAATACGCATGAAGAATGCGTAAAGAGGGTACCAGCGTATGTTATCCTGCGACCAAAATCCAACGTAATGCATTACATTCAACGTCAGAGATAGCACTGGTTCGTAACCAGACTGGTTCTCGTCGAGAGATTCAGTACAATCTTCCAAATCGCGTTGCCGAGACAGACGACACTAGGTGTCCTCCACTCACACTGCAACAACCAACTGTTTAATACGTCAAACCTTCTTTTCACCAGACATCGCCACTTTCAGTCACGCAACCTGCCAGTCGTTGAAACGAGCAGCTGTATTTTCTCATGGCGTATTTTACTTTAACTTTGTTTCACGTACAATGTCAAGCGTCAAATGTACTGCGTTATTTATAATTATCTTTTATAATTTCCTTTCCCAGAAACAAGTTCCATTTTACTGTTTGTCAAAGCGACAATTATGCGCATTTGGAAGTTTCAAGGGAGGTCCGCTAAATGCTCTTGTATTGTGGCAAAACGAGTTCTGTCACCGGCGGACTTACGAAAAATATTTTGCGTGAAAAAAAAAAAGTTACATGCGTCTCCGTAGTGAGATGGTTATACTAATAAAAACAGATTTTATTAATTCAGTTATCTTGAGGAAGGGGTTGGGGGGGGGAGATGGACCTATAAATGACGTCGACTGAAACTAAAGACAAAGTCAAATAATAAACTATAATGGTTGATTTTAATTACATTTAGTACAATGTTTACGTAGTTGTAGGTAGATGTATCGAGAATTTAATGTTACATGTTGGCAGGTAATTTAACGTGGATAGAGTTACAGTTCTGAATCGTTAGTCCCACTTTAATGACGGTTTCTGGAGGTCAGTTATGGATCTTATCGTACAAGGCATCCTTGCTCTAAGTGAAATGAAAATATTTTGTTTAGTTCTTAACACATAGGTCTTCAGCGCTGGTGAGGAATGACCCTATGTACGGAGCATCGCCGGAATGAAGGGGCTGGAGGAACGGGACGATCCCCGAGAAAACCCACCGACCAGTGGCATCGTCCGACACGATTCCGACATGTAGGAAATCCGACGATTGACCACGCCGGGAATCGAACCCGGATCACCTTGGTGGGAGGTGAGTGCTGCCGATAGCGTCCCTTTCATTTCATAAAATATTACGTTTTGTGTTTATTGAAAGTATGGATCTTCGCGGGGGAAAGTTTTCCTTTAAGGGCGCGGTCTACGGCATTTTTCACCACCATTTTTTATTTGTACCAGGTATTTTTTTTTTATTATTTTAGACACAAAATGTGACTAAATTTGTCTCTTATAAAATTTGTTTATCTCTCATAGTTTTCGCGTAATAGCTTGTTAAATTCATATTTTGCATGTTTCCGTTTTAACGACTACACTAAAACCAACTGATTTACCAAACTAAAAATAATCTCAGTGGATAAAGACATTGCAGGCTACAATATCATGCTCATAAAAATAAAGAATGATAATTATCAGGCAAAGTTGAAGTTAAGACTGGAATGAAAGGTCGGTCTTATATAGGCCCGAGCTCTCTCGCCTTGCGCGACGTGCAGATCTCAGCACCCGAAACGTCGCAGAGGGTCGTCGCCAGAAATCTACTGTGTTTCGTGGGTCTTCGTCATTGTGCTGTGCAAACTCGTGTCTGTGACTCGTCGTTGTTAATATATGTTTTGATTGTTGTTTTTGGTAATTTGTTTTCTTCGTCATTCTTTGTATTTTGTTGTACTCGTCGAATTTTGTCACTGTGCTGTTCTATCGTGGGGTCCTGAGTTCATTCGTTCTGGATGTTTTACTTATTTTTATTTTACTGTTGACAATTTGACTCAATTCCGGTGTGAATATCGTGTTTTATTTATATATGTGCGGATTAAAGCCAAACCAGTCTTGGCTTACTTATGTTATCAGGTATCCTGAGTTCATTCTGTTTCTGATGTTCAATTTTTTCATTTTTTATTTGGTTTTTGATTTTATCTTATCTTGCGACTTGACATATTCCTGCAGGAATTTTATTATTTCATTTACACAAGTGCTGACTAGAGCCAAACCAGTGTTGGCCTATTTATTTGATCATTCGTTTTGGAAGTTCAATGTATTTTTATTAATTGATTAATTTTTTACTCTTGCGGCCTGACTTAATTCCTTGTTGAATTTCCATGGTTTATTTTTTATATGTGGTGACTAGAGCCAAACCAGTCCTGGCTTACTTGTTTCTATCGTTTGTTTAATTGTAATTTTCCCTCTTCTCTTGTGTGGATTTCTGGGACGAAAATTGTATGGCAATGGCGTACGTCCAATATTGTAAACAACTTCAAGTAAGTTAAAGCAGGCTGGAGAACCAATACCCGATAAAATACTTATGACTAATGTTCTCATGTCTCTTTCCGAGTCATACAAACATTTTTGCTCAGTTTGGGAGTCAGTACCTCAGATGAACCAAAGTATTGACGAGTTAACATCCCGACTTTTGATTGAAGAAGAAAGGTTGTTGTCTAATGAGGGTTCATTTGTAGCGTTGGCAAGTACTAGCAAAAAGTTCGAGAAAGATATAGGTGCCCATAAAGGAAAAGCAAAGTGTTTTGCCTGTGGGAAGGAAGGGCACATTGCAAGGTTTTGCTTTGAAAATAAAAGCAGAGAAACTAGGTGTTGTCTGTACTGTAAGAAGAGGTGATATGTAATAAAATGTTGCAAGATTTTAAAAAGCAAAAAAATATGAAAGGGGAGAAGGATGAGAAGCAAGGTTATACTAATGCGTTTATAAGAATACACATAATAGGTAATGAAGTAGGTAAAGATTGTTGGTATATGGACACTGGGGCTAGTGAACACATGTGTGGAGAACGAATGCTATTTCAGGAATATGAGGAAAGTATTAAAGGAAAAGGAAAGTTTCAAGTAGGAAATGGAAGCTTGCTAACTGTAGAAGGGAAATGAAGTGTTGTTGTTTATGCATGGAATGGTAACCAACTTATAAAGACTGTGCTAACAAATGTGTTACATGTACCTGATTTGTAGTTCAACCTGTTCTCTGTAGGTTATGCTTTAGACAAAGGCTTCAGACTAGTTTCAACAGATGAACAATGCAAGTTCGGGGACTGTCAAGGGGAAGTTCGAGCATTGGCAATGCGTTTTGACAAATTATACAAAATGATTTTTGTCTTCAATGAAAATCTCTCAGCATGTTCTTCAGCTGGTGTAGTGACTCCTTTGGGAAGTTTTGAATGCCCCTTCTGGTTGACAAGTTTGAAAGCTCCACTTGTCACTTAAGTAAAAAATTGAAACTGTATCAACCTGGCATAATAGACTAGCACATCAAAATTTGGGCAGAATAAAATCTGTTCTAAGTATGCACAATGTAAGGTATGTCGATGATAGTGCAAGCTTTGTATGAGAAAAATGTCTTTCAGGCAAGCAAACTCGAAAGCCAGTTTTGTCAAGTGCCTCTAGGGCTACTAAATGTCTTGAACTGGTACATGCTGATTTATGTGGTCCCATGGAGAAAATTTCGATAGGTGGTGCTAAATATTTCCTTTTGTTAAAAGATGATTACTCAGCATATAGAATTATCTTCTTTCTTAAAAATAAGTCTGAAGTAGAAGGATGTTTGAATAAGTTTATAATGCGTGCTGAACGAGAAACTGGTCGCAAGTTGATTACTTTTCGCACCGATAATGGTCTTGAATTTGTTAATGCAGAAGTAAAAGAATTGTTGTAAGGTTATGGTGTAGAGCACCAGAGAAGCATTGTATACACTCTAAAATAAAATGGACGGGCTGAACGTGAAATACGTGCATTAGTAGAAGCTGCCCGCTCCATGGTACAAAACCTACACAAGAAATTCTGGGCTGAGGCCATAAATACAGCAACTTACACATTAAATAGGACAGGGCCTAGTCCTGTTGAAGGTAGGGCACCTTATAATTTGTTCTGCAAGGAGGAGGTAAACCTGGATGAATTTAAGGCGTTTGGAATGAGAGTGTCAGTGCATGTTCCGAAGGAGAAAAGAAAAAATGAGATGCAAAAATTCCATAGGAATGTTTATTGGTTATGGAGACAAGACCAAAGGATACAGAGTATTTTTGCAAACACTAATAAAGTTGAGCTACATCGGGATATAATCTTCTTGCCTTCAAGCAAAGAAAATACAGAGCTAAGTTTCACGAAAAAGGAAGTTACCAATGAAATTTATGTGAGTGAATATGAGGACTATGATCAAGAGCCAGCATTAGCGCCGTTACTGTCTGTCAGAGAAGAAGATGCTATCCAAAGCGAGAAGGTGCCTGCAGCTACTATCAGTGAGGAAGAAAAATCTACAAGATGTGGTGTAGGAGATGACGTGCTTAAAAACGCTGTTAGGGAGGAAGCAGAATCTATAGCAAGCAGTTTAAGACCCAGGGATACATTGAGAAAGCCAATACGATATGACGACTACCATTTGGGACTCTTGGTATATGAAGATGATTTCCCAGATACTTACAAAGCAGCTGTATCGAGCAGAGAAAGTGGAAAGTGGAAGGAGGCAATGGAGTCAGAAATAAATGCACTGATTGACAATGACACTTGGGTGTTTGTCAAGAAGCCCCAACATTGTAATATGATTAACTGTAAATGGGTGTTTAGGCGTAAGAAAGATGAAAATGGTAAGGTGGTATTATATAAAGCTAGGTTAGTGGCTAAAGGATTTCAACAAAATTTAGGATCTAACAATGCTTATAGTCCTGTTGCAAGGTTACCCTCTGTCGGAATGTTTTTTTGCTTCTTGCACAGTAAATAATTCATCAATTGGATGTCTATAGTGCTTTTTTGAATGGGGAAATTGATGGTGATGTTTTTATTTCATTACCATCAGTTTGTGACAGTATTTGTATCTCAGACAAAGACACTGTTTTGAAACTTAAGAAATCGTTGTACGGGTTAAAAGGTTCTCCCAAAATCTGGAACAAAAAGTTTCACTCAGTCATGTTAAATATGGGATTTGTGAGATGTGAGCATGAATATTGCTTATACATACAGGATGTAAACAGTTGTCAAACGTATGTGTTACTGTATAGAGTTAAATTAGCGTTGAAAAGCAATTTTAAAATGAAAGATTTAGGGCATGTTAAACATTTCCTAGGTATGTCTATCACACAAGATTTAAAAAGGAAGGAAATAGTAATAAATCAGAAAGGTTATCTAGAATATTTGCTGGATAAGTATGGTATGCGGGCACGTAATGTTGTAGCTACACCAATGGAGAAAAATTTTGATCACAGTGTGTTAAAAAGAGATTGCTCTGTAAATGAAGAAATAGAAGGTACGTGTAGAATGTTAATAGGGTCTTTAATGTATGTCATGTTGTGTACCAGACCTGATCTTTGTTTAGCACTTAGTATCCTAAGTAGATATCAGTCATGCGCTAGCGATGACTTGTGGTGTGCCCTAAAACGTGTATTGCGCTATATAAAAGGTACATTGGAATTGTATTTATGTTTTTGCAGTGAGTGGAGTCCTGTTAATGAGGACATAGTAGGATAAGTGGATTCATATTGGGCAGGTGACAGAGTAGACCGTAAGTCAACAAGTGGATTTCTATTGAAAGTTTTTGGTTGTCCAGTTTCGTGGGTATCCCGTAAACAACTTACTGTTGCTTTGTCATCAACTGAATCTGAATTTGTAGCATTAAGTATGGCTACAAGTGAAGCATGTTGGTTTCGAAATTTGTTCAGATCAATGGTTGGTAGGGAAACTACAGTGTTGTTATATGAGGATAACCAACCTGTTTAAGCAAAAACCCACAATTTCACCATAAACTAAAACATGTTGATATCAAAGTTCTTTTTGTTAGAGATAAGGTGTTTGATAATGCTGTCCGCATAGAGTATGTGAGTACAGAAGAGCAGATTGCTGATATACTAACCTAGGCTTTAAGCAAAGTAAAGTTTGAAAAATTTCGTTCTGCATTAGGTTTACTGTAGAATAGATTTGCAAATACCCAACCATGCCATTGAGGGTGTGTGTTGAGTTGGCAATGGCATATATTTTGTATGTATTCTTTAGTGTGTTGGAAGTTGGTACTAGGGTTTCAAAACTGAATAGTGTTTGAAACAATTAAGGTCAGTTGACCATCGGCTGTTAAAATGAAATGTACTGTTGTCTTAAGTGCCGAAAATATAAAGTTGCAAATTCACTCGTTGCTTATAGTTTTCTTTTACTGCATCACACTTAACACTTTTGAACCCGGTGGTATCCATGTTCTGATTGGCTGCACACGGCGCATACGCACAGCATTTTTAGGATTTAGCTCAACTTTCTGTGCGCTAATCCTGTGCTATTTTGCCGTGCGTGTGCTATTTGTGATTGTATCGTGTGCCACCCAAAATGCTGGGATTAAACTTTCTGTGCGTGTGCTGTTTTCTGTGCTAAATAAATTGTAGCAGAGCCTTGAGCTTACCATCTGAGTAGAGCTACGTCGCATAGTAATTTAATTTCTAGTTTGTCTTCATTTTATGTTACACCGGGTGTACATGTGTTAGCTGCACGTCGAGAACATTACCCCCGTTCTATGCTCTGAGTCCTTTTTACACTGAAGTAGGTTTGTTTACATGTGAAAATAAGTTACGTTTGCCGTATCCTTAGAGTAAATATAGGGTAGAGGGAATATCCTATATACAGCTGCGTACGAAATTGTGTGTTCAACATGTGTCACGTGACTTTAGTGAAATATGCGCGGGAGATTTGAAATAACATTGAGAGCCAAGGTAATAATTGCTTAGTAATCACAACTATGTTGGGTTATTTTGGTACCTTATGAATTTATGAACTAAAGAGAGCATACTACCATATTATCACAGAGTATAGTTGCGTAGAAACTTCAGAACGACAAATGTAAACAATGTTTTCCACGTTGCCGTTTTCCTTAACCCAGCTGTTTTTAGTAAAAAGTAAATATTAGCTGCATACTTACTATAAGGTTTTGAACCGATATCTTGGTGACACCACATGACTAAATATATATTATGTAAGGTATGCCATGAGTTTCAAACAACACGACTGCATTTTTACGCCGAAAAACATAAATAAACGACACAAACCTCTCGAGACTATGTTGGACACACATTTGTGACGTCATGTTCCCTCTACTATAAACCTCTACGGCCGTATCACTTAACGCCTACACAACAAGGGTTCGAACCTCTATGGAAAGTTTTTAAGGCTGTGTCTCAAATAGCTCAGAGAGCACTCTCTCGCACCCTCTTGACGTCACAGAATGTACACTCTGCTGTCCCAAATTCGAGGGAGAGTGGGCGAAAGGGAGAGTGACGCAGAGTGAGCGACGATGCTCCCTCTCGCCCACTCTGCGGGAAGACATCTTTGTTTTCCTTCAAATTCAAACCATAACCTAAAAGTGGAACTGGAAAACGTGGAAAACATTTACTGTGAGTTTTCTGTACTCATTTATTTTCTCAGCTTTCCTTTTATCACGCTAGGTTGCAGTGCTTTGAGAGTGCATCCGAGGGTGACTGTCTCTATTTAATTGAGGAGTGAACCAGAGTGGGCGAGAGTGAGAGTGAGACCCGGCCTAAGTGCCAAAACATTTAACGCTTTTAACAAGTGGTGTAGGCGCCGGGTAGTTATATATAACTCTCATAGAAAGTAATTTGAAAGAATTCATTTTAAATGGAAATCGTATAAAATATTTTGTGTAATTATTTTTGAATAAAAAGAAGTGCATGTGTGTGTTGAATATAATGTAGGGATAACAACAGGTATGATAGCTTTAAGTTAATTTTAATTTGGTTTGCAATCTGTGTCTCTTGTGTCAGTAGATAACGATAATAAATATTATTATTCAGATAGTAATTCCTTGTGTTGTTGACACATAGAGTACACTCGTAAGAGCGCCTGTAGTGACATCTAGCGGCAGTCGTTTAAGCTATAATTGTCAGTTGCCATCACTTACGGTAGGTGGCGAGATATCACGCTCCAGTAGCGTGCAGTGGTACTACAAGTTGTTGATTGAAGTAATCCTCAATAGGCAGCGCTAAGGTCGGCGTCAGTTGGAAACTTTGAACCAGAGGCAGCGCTACCAACTCTAGGGAATCTGGGTATAGTCTAGGGAAATAGGGAACTTTTTACTGATTTCTAAGGGGAAAAAAACTACAGAGATAAAAGTACTAGCATTCACAATTTCGATAGTTTTGATGATATTTTTAAATCACTGTTAGAAATTTATTTATAACAACACAAAATATTTTGATAATTAACATCATTGCAGATGATTTCCCACACAATCCTCATATCATCACTGAAAATTAGTATCTTGATGTGGATAATGAATGGCGTCTACTAATGCAAACTGATCTAGACTTTGGGCATGAACAGAATGTTAGTGTCGAGGATTTCTGGGTCAAAATAGACAAATTTAAAAGGGCCATGAAAGTCCATTTTACAAGAACCTAATATAATTTGTAAAGAAGCTTCTAACATAACCACACTTTAGCGCAGGTGTTGAGAGAGTATTTTCAACTTGCAAGATAATACTTTCAGATCGTAGAAACAAGCTTAGCACAAAGAGTATTAGTGGCTTATTTCATGCAAAGAGGGATATTAAAGTACGCCATGAATTCAAAATTGAAAAGGAGCACAGTCCCTTTTCAATAAGTCCACGTATGGTTTTAAAGATGAGAGTCCGAGAAATAGCAGCAGTGAAGACTAACAGGAAATGGAAATCTGGAAAACAGAATGAACTAGTTGCACTATGTATAAATAATTAACTTTAAAAATTCTTACGATTCAGTATTTATTGTAGGCCTATATTAACACTTGTGTCGAAGATTGTGTAGTTAAGGACTTAGGTGCGAGTTTCTACAGTTCTTGCATAAATATTTTTTAAAACCCAAACCCAGGCTTATATCGTAAAATCCCTTCGAAACTTTGTTACACATAGTATTATCTTTATACGTTTATTTATATAAATGACTCTGAACTTTACAGTTACCTTAAAAACATTTATAATCGAAACGAAACTACTCCTCCCAATGCTTTTCTTAAGGCACTACGTCGCCGGCAGGTGAAAATTTTTTTGTGGCCGTTGTAGGCATTATTTTGCAAAATCGCTACGTAACTTAGTCCGCGTTATAACTGTTGATGTTCATGATTATTTTCATAGCATTCATTGGAGTATTAAATGAAATATTTTACGAGACATGAAGTTATTACTGCAAACAAAGTTCAGCGTTTTCTCAAGAGATCGCGTACTGTTCGAACAGGTTCTGTGCAGGATCTAGGTCCTCAATAACGCATTACGAGCGAAAAAAAATTGTCGAGTGGAAGGAAGAGAATTTCGAGGAAAAGAATACTTGAGTTATTGTAAGTAATTCGTATCATGTTAACGTAAGAAAAATAAAATGCTTAGGAATTTTAATGAAAAACAATTAGGTCTATCACAGTTGAAACTCAGGAATCCCTGAAATATGCATTATAGGGCGGTTATAAAAATTCACAAGGTTAGTCTGGGAAGGTCAAAAACGTCAGTTTTAGCGCACAAAATGTAATCCGATTACGATGCGTTCTATTTTATATTTATTTATTTGCATAACCTCTCGTATTCCATGCGCTTACTAGAGTGGAGTTGTCATAAATACACAAGAATAGATAGGTTATGACTTGTTACAAATACTTAAAAGAAAATTTCAAGACTGACACAAATACACCAAAAACAAAGCAAATACAAGTTATATATATATATACGTATATATAAAACAAACAATTTAAATTTTTCAAAAATACATTAAAATGATTGCAAGTAGTCAGAAAATTTTATAAGTTGGGAGCAAACGTTTATATATTATTAACTTTTAAAAAAATTTATATAAACACATTTATAAAAGAATGACACTTATGCAGCACAGTAGGAGACTTCATTTACCGCAGTGTTTTGTACACGTAGGGGGACGTAATCCATTTAGGTTTTTTACGCTCTTCCTTCTTTTTTTGTTGTTATACGTAAATGTTAGTTTTTATTTCGGATTAGTATCAAGCAAATATAGACTACAATTTGTGCAACTCATGTCCATGGCTTAGCCAGCAAATTTGTAATGTATTGCTTCTTTTGCAAGAACCATTGGCTCATTGAGGCCCGTTGTTTATAAATAAAAAAAACTCACAAGGTTAAAAATAGCGACGAATGACACGAAACGAACACACACACTCGCACAATTATATATATATATATATATTATATGCATGTATGTATACATACATACGTACATACATACTGCCCCCGTCGCATTTAGTAAAGTATTTAATACATAACAAATAGTATGTATAGTAGTACATAATATACATCAAATTTTATATTATTTATTATTTTATGAATAATTTAGTATTATATATACGTAAAATATAAGTAAAGTTAACGAGTTGAACCGACCTTGTCGGTTTGACCGGCAAGTTTTTACGTCGCCCGAGAATTTTGGACACTTCAAATTTCCAGCTACTAAAATATCGACTTTATTTTACATCTGTATATTCTCCGCAGCTAAGTTGTCAACATTTCACGTCAATAGAAACACTTACGTACCTTGTGTTCCAGCAATCCACTTGTATTAGTTCGGAACATTTTACAACACAGTATGTAAACAGGGTGTCCACTGGGAAAAAATATTTCGTACCAACTTAGGTGAAAAAAAGTACTAGATTTGAAAATAAAGTACTAGATTATAATTTGTTATCGTTTTAACCATTTTTAGGTAGTTTTATGACATTGCTACGCTCTAACAATAATGAACTGAAAATACACAGTAACTAAAATAGCACAAGCAAATATAAAAAATAAAATACAATTTTTAACTCACCATTTTATCACCAGACAGCACACATTTGGAGACGGAGTTGCTGTTTCATGGAAACGATGATGACCCATCTTGCACATGATATACATGTGATTAAATTTAATGTTTAGAATTCGCAAAAAAAAATATTTTTTTTTTAATAATTATTATACTTGCAATTACTAAATGTTATATTTACACATTTACACATTTCTCACTCACAAAATAGACCACAGGAAATATTCATTAATTGTTTCTAGCACAGGCAGCTGAGCTTGCTAACTTAATCAGTTCTGCTGAAATAGTAAAATCTGCAGCAGACGCGTTTTTCAATTTTTCTTTTACCAAAAGAAGTCCATTTACCAGTGGTGTTTGCAATTTGTTTCTAACTTTATTTTTGTTCAATGTTACTGCTGAAAATATTCTTTCAGTTTCTGCGGATGAATAAGACAGGCATAGCATGGCTTTAATGAACACTGTTAAATATGGGAACATTTGGTCTCCTACAGCATTTTTCATTCGAAAAATTTCATTCCAAAATTCCATAAATTCGTCGTCTTTCTTCAGTGATTCTACAGTCTTTAATAAACGCCATTCCCTATCCAGGTTTTCGTAATTTTCTTCTTCAATAACATTAGGAAAATGTTTGGCAAGTGGCATTATACTGTGATTGTCCTCTGATTTGCACTTTACATTGCTAAACTTTTTATAACAGAGTCATTAAAATTTATTCGTTTAGAAACTTGGATACAAAATTCAACATAGAAGGCCAAACATTTAACTTTAAATTGCGTTAGATCACTTGGTGGAACTTTGGTCCTGTCTCCCATCAAAAGGGTTTCCACTCTCGCTCCTAGATAAACTCTGCTTGTGTCTAAAAACTGGCTGTTGTCAGCTGGATTTATTTTTTTCAATTGGATTATTTGAAACATATTGAGGGTTCATGTAATATTTCAATATCGTTTTAATTTTTTCTCCCACTGATGAAATCAGAACATGAAGACGATATTCAGTACCTTGGTAATCTAAATTTAAATTAATTACTGTCGGCAGAATAAAAGCCAGGAACAAAAAATATGTCTTAATTAATGGGTTTTGTAGTGCTATCAAAATTGATTTCGCTATTTCAATTCCATCTTGAGCATTTTTACTGAAATACGAAACCAATGCATCCCACTGTTCTACGATTCGCTGCACAACATCATGCACTGATAAACAACGTGTTTTTCCCAATCTCAGCAAATTGTGTGGTTTCAACTGTAACAGTTCCTGAATTTGTTTAAATTCTGCTAACCTCTTTGGTTTTTTTTTAATGAAGTTGTAAATATCAGCACATAATTCTTCTAAATTATTTGGCAGTTTCTTGCATGCTTCGGCTGCACACAAATTAAAGCTGTGGCAAATACATCTGGCTACAAATAAATGTTTGTTTAATGATTTAAGGCGAGCTTGAATACCAGTATGTTGCCCCATCATAACAGAAGCATTGTCAGCAGCAAACCCTAATATGTTAGCCAGAGGTACATTTAACTTGTTTAATAATGCCATGAGCACGTCAAACAAAGCTGAACTTGATGCATCCGTAACATCAATGATGTTAAGAAACGAATCTTCGACTCTTTTTGTTGAATCGTCATAGTAACGAACCACTACTGCTAAAGATTTATTTGCAGTTACATCAGTCGACTCATCAATAATTAAAGAAAAATAATTATTTTGAAGCTTTTTTGAAATTTCATCTAGTGAATCTATAGCCAAAGCATTTTTTATTAAATAGTTACATTTAGAATGTCCACACTGTATTTTGTTCACAATTTCGCTATCAGGGGCAATCGTTTTTATCAGAGCCGGAAGTGTATCCATAATCCTCAAAGGTAAATTATGTTCTGCAACATAAGCACATAATCTCAATTCTGCCTCTTTAACTTGTTTGTCAGTTTGGTATGTGGAGCTAGATTTAAACAATGAGACTATACCTGGTTTGTTCCTTTTCACATCAACATTCTGCTTGTGTTTTGGAATGTTTGCATGACGTATCATTAAACTTTTGCTACCGTTAATATTTATTTCACAAAATTTGCAATAAGCAGTGTGTTCTTTACTTTTACTCGGACCAATCCAGGGTTTAAGAATGGTATCTGACAACCACTCTTCTTTGAATTTTTGTTTGTACACTTTCTTTATTTTTTTAGAAGATCTATGTAACTCGGAATCAGAATCAGAACATACATCAACGTCAATGTCTACTGTATGAACATTACCTTTAGAAGTGGTTTCTTGTGAGTGCCATTGGGAACATCCAGCTTTAGGAGATTTACTTTCAACGAGACGTTTTTGTGTCGTTGATGGCGATGTCGATGCACTAGCACTAGCACTACACTTTTCTCTCTGAGATTCAGAGGTTGACTTGTATTTAGATAATTTTTCTAACCACTTATCCATTTTTAATAAGTGACACTAACACTGTTTAGTAAAAAAACTGAACATGATTTTTTTTAATTACTGTACCGCAATTGTGTAATGGATAATTAATTCACTTTTAAAAAATAAACAAAAACACGACGAGATCACGCGAGCGCAGAATAAGTTGCCAACGTACGTACTAGGTACGCGGTACTACTAAATACTAATATTTTCTGACTCGTCATTAACTGAACTGTCAACTGATAGAAGCCGGGGATTCCCTCCCACCTCCACGCTGTCAACTGATTGAAGCCGGGGATTCCCTCCTACCTCCACGCACGCCTGTGTGTTACAACATTGGAAAAGTGAAAACAGCAGTAGGGGATTCCCACAATGTATACCACCATTAGCTTTCCAAAATGTTTTAAAATATAATCTCTACGACACAGGATCTAAGCTTAAATGCCAAATATTCCACAGTTTTTGAAAAAAGTACTAGATCTGAGAGTAAATGTACTAGAACACTATAAAACTTCAAAAAGTACCAGATCTAGTACGAAAGTACTAGCAGTGGACACCCTGTATGTAAACACGACGTTTCACCTCCATAGACTGGATGTGAATTAAGCAGAGACACAGGTGCAAAGAGTCCAACTAACTTTGCGCTGCACTAGCGCACTCAAGTGAACGGCGCCGTACATCAAGAAACTGTTCTACGTGTTATTATAACTATTTTTCTTGTCTATATCTGAAATTTATAAATTGAGATATTATGTAATTAATTTTCTACACACCGAGTTGTATAAAGTTAGTTTTTAGTTTTCATTATGTATTTTCAGGCTTATTAGTGATAATAATTTTATTGTAATTTTTATGTGTTCCTGTTGATCCGCCATGTTGGGCGGACTATTTTCAGGGATTTAATAATCGCTCGCTGTTAGTATAAAGCTTCGTGGATTTCTCATATGTGCGTTCAGTCGGCTTCCAGTAAAATGTGTCAGTCTTATTATTCGTTATTGTAAATGTGGAATGGGTTGTTATGCTGCAGGACTTGTAATTGATTAATTTTCGGTGCCTGTTTAGCTATTTGTTATTTTTTCTTGAGTTGAAGTCCTGTAGCATAATAGCCCAAGTCCTAGTGTTTCGTTCGTGTTTTACTGTTCGTGTTTTTTTCTTCTTTTTACTTAATAATTCAGGTTAACTTTCACGTTCGGGTTTTCAAATGTTTAACTTCTGGTAACTTCTATATTTTCAGCTTTCAGAGAGAGAGGGGCAGACATTTAAATATTTTGAGTTTTGTTCGTATTTGTTGATTAATAATTGCTGGCGTGTAATTTTCAAGGTTAGACCTTTGCAGAGAAAGTAAATTTACAGCAGATCATTTATAATATTTGGATTGAGTAATTTTCATGCACTGTATGTGCCTGCTTTGAAACTGTGTTAGGGTGATAGGTATTGTATGCCTACTACCGAGGTATGGGACTCGGTAGATTTTGCTGCTGTTTGTGTTTTGGGGCGGTGTCCCCGTGGTGTATGTGTGTTTCGGGGTGTGTGTTCCCCTGAAGTTTACCACCTATAAGTATGGGGTTTTTTTCAGACCTTGTGGTCATATTGTGTATTCGCTACTGAGGTATGGGACTCAGCATTGTTCTTTGTTATTGTTAAAGTTAGTTTCCTGTAAGGATAGGGCTAGCACATGTGTAATATTTGTCTTTGTCTTTCGCTACACCCTTTGCAGTACTCTCATTTAGGCCTCCACTGAGTCATATTAACCAGATAAACAGATTAACTAATACTTCTGCACGCCTGTTTATAGTAATTCATAAAGTTAATGTTTAATGTTATGCCTGTACTTTCTTATTTTTCTTTATATTTACACTTTTTGACTTGTGTTGCTGATTATTTGAGTTTGTAAAATGGTTAATGGTTATGTTGATGTTATTTGATTTTAAGTTTTGAATAAATCTCTGTTGGGATTGAACCCGATTTTTGATCTTTAATTGAAGTTGTAGTTACAGTATACCTTTTCTTTATTGGATCATTAATGTGATTTTGATCGCTGCTATTGATGTTTGATTGGCACTACTTTACTAAGGTGTTAGAAGTTACGAGTTTGATTTACTTTTGAGTGAGGATTACTTTTGCCTTAGCGCCCTTGCAAATTTCTAGGGATTCGCCACCCTCCTTACCGTGATCTTGTAATTTTGTTACCGTCACCAGTGGTTGAGATGCTAGCCCCTAAGTAGGGGCTATGTAATGTGCAAGGTTGTTGAAAAGAATAGGGGTTTGTAGGACACAAATAAATTGGAATGGTCAATGATAGGAAACGAAACTAAAATAAACTCAAATAAAACAATGATTGTGCTATTCACTAAGAAAAGAGAGGTGGTCAGAAAGAGGTACATTTTTGGGGATGAGATTGGGAAGTTTGATTTAATATAAATATTTAGGAGTTTTTCAGGATTATTTGCTTTGGGGTGAGCAGGTAAAGAGAGTAACTAAACCAAGGGTGAAGAGCACTGGAACTTCTGCAGCGGCGTCATTTCATGTTTTTCTAGGGGGCGGGGGGGGGGGGGCAAGATTTTGTTTTCCAGGGACTGTGACCTTGTTGCACCTTTTTTATTAATTAATCATGTATAAATTAGATGCTTTAATAATAAAACTTCAGTTTTATGTGCTTAAGTTAGCATTATTTAAATTTAAAAATACAAACAATATATTTATACACATGAAATTCCAAATCCAGGGGGGGGCATTTGCCCACCCCCCCTGTAGCCCCAAATGACGCCTCTGAACTTCTGGGGAGGGTTTTGAGGGGCACAGACAGGAAAGTAATGACAATGGGTGCATGATGGTGAGACCCAGTTTTCAATACGCAGCAGCAGCTGGGACTTGTACCTAGAAGAGGAACTTATATTATGTACTGTAATAACAAATCCTAAATCTCTTGAGGAATATGCTTTCTGTGAGATGTAACTAAAAATTAGATAGGTACATAAAAGGGCAGCTAGGTGGGTTATACATAAGTGGAGAAGAGCTGAAGGATAAAAAGGAGAGGAAGAATGAAGACCTTCAGAAATGGTAAAAGCTTTTTTGGGGGGAGGGGGAGGTGTAAGAGCACAGTGCAAGAGAGACGAGGAAGGTAGAGCAGCTGTAAGGATGTTCAAGGTGGTGAGATGTGTGGGAGCATGGGCACAGCTGAAAAGTTAGGTAACAAGGTACACGGTGATATCTTCAGGGGAAAAGGAGACCACGAGAGGAAACTACAGAGGGTTAGAATGAGAACTGAAGAAAAAAAAAACACCATGACAGCAAGAGTAGGCTAGTACAGAAGTGTTATGGGTTGGTGGAGGGATTGAAAAGGGGATTGGACAAAGGGTTTCCTTGTCACCGTACAGCTGACCAATTTTAAAGTAAAATTTTAATTGAAAATTTACAACAATCAATTTTTTTTGCCTAGCTGACATTTGTTGCATGATGTTTTCTGGATTTACAGTAGTTATTTTGCAGCAGTTGGATTATATTGAAATAGGAAATTTTGGGATGTAGGCCTACAGCCATGTAATCAATAACTTCTCTAATTTTTTTTGCCAATTTAATATAAACAATCCAGCTAACTGTTATGTTAACAGTTGTGCAATTTTAACTACAGGATTTTGTAGACAATTAATTTTTCTTGATTGTCTTGTGCTCTCATAAATACTAGACCTAGGCAATACAGCATACACATTCGATCTCCAGAAATTAATTTTTCTTGTAAAGTAGGCTAACACAAAAATGTTCCAATTCAGTAGGCCTCGGTAAAACGAGATACAACAGTCGTCATTGTACAAGTTAATTTTTAATGTATTTTCATAGGCTACAACGAACCATATTGTATGTTGACCTAAGCTTGTTTACGATTTCTTGTTCTATATCACATGAATGAACCATTTGGCACGAACGTAAAATTAAATATATATGACCCCATAGACATAGACAAAATTATTTTCGTGCATATCCTATTACTCCGAGACAAAAGTACATAAGCATTGTTTTACAACTTGATCTGCTTATATTAAATATATGTAAGAAAATATGAAATTAGTAGTTTCCAGAATGTAAAACGTGGTAGATCTATTAATAAACATAAATAACTAACATTCCTTTAACATAAGCTGATTGTACAATCATAACACAGAAGCGGTAATTTATTTTTGAAATTGATTAATTTAGAGATGTTGAAAATAATGCCATTTGCTGTCCACATTTCATAGAGAGTATTTTCGAAAAAAAAAAAAAAAAACGTACATAATACAGGCTTGTGCCTTTATTCTCGTTTGTGAAATACTCTAATTTCTATCATCCACCATATTTACTGTTTATTTTTTCACATTTTTGTGCGAGATGAGATCAGTAACTTTGCTAAAAATCACCTCCAACCCAGACCTTGAGCTGAGGTTAGTAGCCTTCACATTTAGGTCAGCAAATAGTTTACTGAATAGCTCTCGGACATGTGAAGGTCAGCACTGCAAATACAGACCTAAACTCGGGCATCATGGTGACCTTAAAAAGTTACAGAATAGACCCCCTGGACCGGACAAGTACCGGTACTCCCAGCCCTTAAATCGGCTCCTTCACTCCCCTCACTAGTCCCTGCGTGAAGAGACTTTCTTTCTCGCTCGTGTTCTCTCCCTCCCTCTCTCCCTCCCACTGTGCCTTTGCCTCTCCCCGCCGCCACCCTCTTTCAGTCGACTAGAAGCCTGTCTTTCCCAATACCGATGCGAAACGCCTAGATCCTGCTTTTTTTTTTTTTGCGAGGCCCCAAATCCCGCTACGCCAACGTGAGCCCCTGCACAGTTCTGTGGGCCCTCCGGCATGCATGTTAGTATCTAGGCCGAGTGGAGGATAGGATGCGTCTCAGGGCAAGCCCTATATGCCTTAGGTCGGGTTTAACCTGTAGAATGATCGCATGCATCGCGGCTAAGCAGGGTTGTCTGGTGTCATGGCCGCGATTGGGGCCATGAGCACACCCCGAAAGTGGAAGGGTCTAGATGGTAGGGTACAGCAAACCAACAAAGCGAGAGAGTGTTGGATAAATCTGTACTACAGTCGCTGAGGATAAATTAATTCCTTTATAGGAGCAAGGGCAGGAGATAGTAGGGCAATAGTTAGTTAGCAAAGATAGACTTGGTATGAATTAAATGTACGGTGAAATAAAATGAGTCGGGCCGCTACTGGGATATAATCAGGGTCGTATCGTAGTCATACGGCCCTGGTGGCGACGGGTGACAGAACTGAGTCACCCGCCCGCAGATACCAGCAATCTTTCTGGAACACAGAAAAAAAGGGCCAGTATTCCAGGTACAAGAGAAGAGAATTATTGCACTTAATTCGTTGCACTAATATTTATTTCGAGCTACGCAGCCTGGCTGCACCTGGGCGCACCTCAGCCTCGCATCGGCCAGTGTCTCCCAGTATACCAGACTGAAGTCGCGATGCTGCACTCTGTATTGTCGCACCGAGTGCAGCGTTCTAGTCGCGGGTGACGAGCTAAGGCAGTCGTGGCTTAATCTAGGGCGGACCGAGCCTATATGAAAGACCAACGCCTATTCCCAGCACACCAGACTGTAATCGCCATGCAGACACTCTGTATATGCGCACCGAGTGCTACATTCCTAGTCGTAGTAGAATAAGAGATATGTTAATTTTGATTTAATTTAATTTTGTGAGTTAAGTGTGTTGAGCTGTTACTCAGCTTCTCGGCATTTATTTATGTGTAATCAGTAATTTATGGCGGGCGATGAGCTAGGATGCTTTTGGCCGCTTGTATTTTTGGACCTCATTTGGGTCGTAATTTCCGAGGCTGGATATTTTTGGGTTGGTACTTCTAGTGCATTCCGCGTAGAATTTTTGAGTAATTTTGACGAAATGGTTACTTAAAATATCAATTTTTAGTTTCTCGTGAAGGCTAGTTATACGGCAGTATCTGGGTGCATCAGATGCAATTCTCAGACATTTGTTTTGAAATACTTGAAGTCGCCTGATGCATGTGTTTGCTGCATAGGCCCAGGTGGGCGCAGCATAAGTTAAGCTTGTCAGCGAGGGCGAGCACTCGGAGAACGTGGGTCGTGTGGCCGACGACCACAGTGTTGCTGATTAATAGAGGTACGTAAATTTCGCAGATACATTCCAGGTCAGGTTGAACGCCAATTATGTATACTTCATTGTCATGTCTGTAACTTGCTGGCGTGCTGTTATGAAACGCGTTTGACTACTGCAAGCCAGTAGTAAATAAGGAAATAATGCGAAGTGATATCGCTTGCTACCTGCTTGTACGGTTATAAGCCAATAGATAATCGATTGTGGCCAGTGGGTGTATAGGACTGACAAGTCTAGGCTGTTGCCAGATGAATCCGCGAAAATGACGTACCTCTACTGATTAACTTCCTCCCGTTCGGCGTCTCAAACATGCAGGGGACTCTTTAGGCGTTCCCCACGCCTCGATGCACACACAAGACACTCGCCAGGGATATCGGGCACCTGGATGCCCACTTAAAAGTACAAAACACTAGGTAAATTGGTAGGTTTTCAGGATCCTGTATCCTTAAGGGCGTCGCCTACCCGCACGTGAGAGGTTCAAAAGCGACGGAGCAGTTAAGGTCGACCTTGAAGTGCGCATCAAATTCAACGTCGCCTCAACGAGCCAAGCGCTGAACTAGTGTACTAGGTTCCCGCCGAACAGTTTTTACTATGGAATATTAAGCGGTGACAATATAATTTTATTGGTGGAAAGTCTGCAATTAGGTTGCAGTCTGGTTTTCACATACATCCGGTTAGTACATTTTGAAGTACGGAAGTCTTAAAAGGCCGTTTTTAGCTATGTTGGAGGGCTTAGAAACAGTGTTTTTAATGAGCGTGGCGTCTTAAAAATGTGGTTCCGCCCTTGTCTGAAGTTTGTTTTCTTTTCGTACTTTGGCACAATGAGCACACGTGGAATAGTTTCGTGGAAAAATCTTTTTATGAACACACTACAACACATTCTAAGCGTGGGATAGGCAGTCGCCTTAAGGCTGTAAAGCGGCAAGCCAATAAATAACACACATACTTACTGAGTAAGTTATTATTGAGAAATCATAGTATAGCCAATACAACACAGTCACTGTGGCGGTGGCTGAAGCGGGCCCGAACCTATGCCCGCCCGGTAAGCGAAGCTGCACGGTGAAAACAGCTTCGCAGGCTGGATGAAAATGTAAGTAGAGTTAAGCCCCTGTCAAAAAGATCCTTTAGCAATATACGCGGAACCAAGACGAGCAAAAAGTCTGTGGTAGAATGTATGCTACTTCAACCGCAACTAAACCACATCTAAAATAATTTAACGTGTAAAGCCCTATGCTTGCTAGCGCCCTGGCTGCGAGGTAGGCAGCACCCTCAACCATTTACACTTGATGGGAGAAACTAAAGTATTTTTAGCATTTGCTATGCCTGATGAAGATATAAACAGAAAACAAAAAATGATTAAAATAGGCCTATTAGGTATCAGAAATTTAGTTTTAGGCATTGGTTGATCATATATAAACGAAAACACTTAACCTAAATATTTGACCTAAATATGTACAGTTCATATTTAGGCTATATTATAGTATAGTTGGGTTAGAGTAGACTTCTACTGCTGAGATCTATACTGTTAGAATATTAGAGATAGTTTGAGAAAATAGTAGATACTTTGATATCCTTAGAAAATAACTTGTAATTTGGAAATGAAATTATCAATATTGTAAGTTTTGAAATTCTTAGGTTTATTACCATTAAAATCAAATTTACTAATTTTGTGATGCTTTTCAATTAAGTCAGAAATAAAATAACTAGACTCTCTCACACTATAGGTACACTGATATTCCAAAATAATTTTAATGTTTACAGGTTCTGTAGTTCTTGTAGTTACCTAAAATTTAGTAACTCATTAAACTAATAGTTTGTCCGGCTAGCAAACTCAGTCGCAGAGGCGTAAGAGAACTTTCTCACAAATCTCTGGGTATGGCAGTAATACGAGTTCCTTAGCAAATTGATCTGAATTTCAACAAGAGTAAAGTCAATTTCACTCGTTATCTGGTTATTTAATATATCAGACATTATAATGCAAATCAAGTTTCATAGTCGTCAAGAGAAAAGACAAAGGCACTTATAACAAATAGGCTGGTACAAAGTCAACTTAAATAGCTCGTCTTACGGTTTGTTCACAAGATGTCTTGCGGCTCACTAACATTATTAAATCTGGCACTAATTTAATTACTACCTCTTCTTAAGATGGCTAAGAATATACTGTTATATGCTAGCCTAAGCACTCTCCCTGTAGTGCCCTAACAAATTACGATGGCGGCAGATATAAAACCCATGCCATCGTAGAATCTCACCATGGTACTTAACAGTTCGAAGGTTCAGGGAGCAAGAAACGAGGAAGAAATCCTCTCCAAAGACCAAATATGAACTAGTACTCAATAAAATTAAAATATACATAAAATATTGTGAGAGATTTGCTAACATATAAAATGAAATTTAAAATCAAATTAAATAATTAATGCAATCAGGTTGGGGTTACAATTAATAAATATTGAAATACATGACTTAATTATTTTCAATTAAAGTTCATATACACAAATATTACCTTGAAGTGTCCATCGAAGTAATAAAATAAATAATTAACATAAAATATATTGTAATACTATTACAAGACGGTTTCATGCAAGCTAAATGAGAAGAAGCTTCGTTCAGAACTTTTTTAGATTGTGCACAACCTTTCCAATTACCTGAACATCTTTCGGTGAAGTACTTGTACGTCAGTAACTAAGGCGTTATACTAATAATATCAATAGTACAGCTAGAGCATTTATGTCTCGAGGGTGTGTTTATTTAGTTACTGTAGTAGGCTGGAAGTACCAGTGTGTGTGAGATGGCCAAATATCGGAAAAAAAAAAAATGCTTGTTCGGGCTATTGTGTGTACAAAAGTGTGCACCAAGAATATTTTTTAAGTGCAAGGTTTAACTCTTTCGTGTTTTTGCACAATACTTAAACTACTGAAAATTCCCGGGTCGAAGTAGCATAGAATATCACTTTGTATGTAAACGTTGCTACTTAATTAATAACGAATTACATGAAGTAGCACATATGCTCATACAGGTGTATCATGTGTCGTGTATTTTAGTTCATGAAAACACTACCAGCCGGTTTAGTTTTTGCGGTGGTGTTTCTCCAGGTTAATACATTTCACTCTATTTTCCTGCGTTTCCAACCTCAAAACGTAGAACGTGTTCAGGTTTTTTCTTACTTATGTGCAATTATTACATGTTGTTGAGATGGTATTTAATTCAGAACAAATCTGCATATTCAATTATTATTTTCAACCATGTTCTGTCTTAACGTTGGTATATGTTGCTCTTCTATTGATTTAAATAAAATTATACTCCATTTCTTATCAGTTTTGATAAATTTGACAGCAAATTATGGGCAATAATTTGTAATATTTTGTGATTTGTGGCACTACAAAAGACAAACTTTGCAGAACAAATTCTTAAATTGACACCTCAGATTTATTTTAGAGCTAAAAACGTCTTGCGTTGTGTAACAAATCACAAAATATTAGAAATTACTGTCCGTAAGTTGCTGTCAAATTTATCCAAACTTATATCAAATGGAGTTTACTTTATTTTTTACACAATGAACTCTATTTGAAATTGTTCGTCGGCAATAATTCAGAAAACAGAACGACAGATTAGAAATGAAATTTTTAAGGTAAAAGTTTGGTTATTATAAATTGGTTAAAGTGAAGTAGGTTACTATTGGAAATATTTATTTCTTGAACATGTGTATTTTATATTTATCGCCTATTAACTGCAGCGTGGAAACGTTTATTTATAATAATGAAGCACATTATTCCTGTTATATTTATTTCCAAAGCAGAACAAATAGTATCATTTACCTCAACTGCACTAAACTTCACTAAACCTAAATGTAAAATGAATATATCATTTTCATATGGTTGATCGTTATTTACCGTTTTCATATAATTTACTTAAAAATTAGTCACGAAATCTGCATGTTTTCATATTTGAAAAAACAGTTTAATTTGAATATCCCGGGTCTACGTCGTTAGTTCGGGAAAGAGACACTGCGTGCTACTATCACTATTTTCAGTGGAATCGATCGTCAACACACAGAGTACCTTCTATACCCCTTATGTATTCTGTGATATGAATATACTGGGTACTTCATTCTCTATGCACCGAGGTCATTGACTCCCCCTTGGACTGCACGTCCAACAATTTCGTTGTTGTGCGATATTTTTTAATCGCCCTTCCTTCTGATTTTGTCGCCCGAACGATGAAGATGTAAGTGGTAGATCTTCCCCGAGACGATTTGGTCCAGGGGAGAAATCTACCACCATCTTAAAGTTAGTTCGCTTATAGAGACGTGGGAGGCATTAAAAGTGTTATAAGTTTTGACCAATTTAATAAGAGGCATTTTTCTATAAATCAGTTTAGTTTTTGGAGTAAACATGAATTCGCCGACGACGCTGATGCACGTTAAGACGTCACTTGTTTTATGAACTGCATCCTTAGATTTGGTCCTATTTAATATTTTATTAGTTCATTAGCCCGAGAATTGTTACGTTAATATTTGTAGCTACTTTAGCATTCTAGTAACTGTGATTTATAAAAAGTAACTTTTGAACTGAAATAGGTAATTTTAATTGGCAGAAAGGCGTGACAAGTGTCACGGGATTTGCAACAAACTCTACTGAATTAGACATTTCCCAGAGGTACTTGAGGGGGAGTTCTTGTACGCTACCACGTGAACTGAGCTTTAGCACGATACAAACTGTATTCGAATATAATTCGTCAAACTTCAATATAATGAGAACCCAATTAAATGTTTGTACTAAGTAAGAAATTTAAATTAATATGAGGTGGTAGCAGAGTAATCATTTTCATTATTGTTGGGGATTAGTATCTAATTTTTGTTATCCTTCAGTTCAGTTTTCTTTCATTTAAAACAAATCTGAAAAAGTCTCAATTAAATTTACGTAATTATTTAAAGCTTGATTTTTTTCTTTATTTGTCTTGTATATTCATTGCTATTGTGCACAATTAGGGCTTATATATTTTAGCTCTAAGATGGGTCCAAAAGAATTGGTAAGATAAGGTTCCACACTGCAGACCTCTGCAACTCTATCGATCGTTCTTAATAAATATTTCCTCACACTATGTTCTCTATCTAACTCTACATAATATATCTAACTACTCTTGCACTACTAAACTGGTACGCATGGTTCACATATGGGTTTAAAGAGCAGTGGATGATCCACTTATGATTTGAAATAAAAATGTTTGGAGACAGGACGACTAAGCTATTCAATTAGAGGAACAACTCTTCGGGTCTGTATTGCGATCTCTAGTTAAATGTGTGGAACAGCTAGTTAAGCTAACTAGTGGTTAAAACAGTCCGCCTGTATTATGAAAGTTTCCATAGTTAAGTTATCTCTGAGCTAACTATACGAAGATTCTGGTTTGATATTTCGGGAGTTGGCAATAAAAAGCGTTATTTTATAGGACTATTGTATTATGTAATATTTTGCAAGGTTGATTATAATTGATGTCAAATGCAATGTTTACTTTTAACACTGTTATATGTGCTAAACATATTTTATTCAAGTGTTAATGTAATGAAATAAATCTTTAGAATTGTTGCTGAAATAAATAAAATATAATAAATTGGCGAAGTTCCTCTGGGATTGTTTTTTTCTTATGTTTTCTGTGTTTTTGGTGTTTTTTTTTTTTTTTTTTTTTTTTTTTT
>PNEQ01040511.1:25094-43672 GCA_003012365.1 Medauroidea extradentata | reverse complement strand
AATTATTATTTTTAACTATTGCCTCTTAAGCGACAGTTCGTAGTAAAACGCATATACAATATAAACATATGTCACACATTTCTGGGAGAAGATACGTTGTGCCGAATTATCGCAATGAATGAGGAACCTCTGCAGGCATGTTGAGGTTCTGGCGTTGTGTGGTGTACAAGGAAACATTTTATTGAGCGTTTAAGTTAGTGTTACAGATTTCATCTCATTCTTAGGGGAACGAAAATTACTTTGTGTTAACCGTATCTTTATATTTACGTGGTTTATATTAACAAGGTTCACTGTAGTTTTTAAGGCCATGATCTGTCATTTATTTCAAACAATTGCAAATAACTCCGATATTTTTTTACCAAATGCTTTGAAAATAAAATTTGAGACTATGTATACTCATACGATATACAATTATGTCAGAGCGTTATTTAAAATAATGTACAGTTTGCTAGCAAAAAATTATTTTGCTTCATTTTGGCTTATTTTGACAACAAAATATGTATTATTTCAGAGGCAAAAATTTTACAAATACGTTTAGTGTATTGGAACAGAAAAATTAAGTTACAAACGATGATATATAAGTGTTAAAACTGTAAGAATGAATGTTTGATATGTGTATTAATTTGCGTTTAAAAACAAATTTTCGAAACTACTGCAAAACTAAAGAACAAGGCCTTAATAGGCTATTGTATGTAACAAATTTCTAACTAGTATCTCATTGATAACGGAAATTCTTACTTTATGAATATCCATCGTGATAATGTAGACATTGAATACATGGGTCTCTCTGGCGGGGGGGATGGGGGGGGGACATTTCCCCTCCAAACATTCCTTGTTTAGGGGACACAGTGACATATTGATGTTCAAGTGAATGTATTGTGTGTTATTTATATATTGTTAACTTGAATACTAATACACGTAAAGGATAATTATTTCAGTGCTCAACCTGTTTGAAAGTAAAATTTATTTGTCAAACATTCTGTTAAGATATATTTACTTCTATTCGTCAAAAACATTTACATCCCATGTACCCCTCCCGTAAATTTACTTACCGGAGTTGCCCATGATAGAATAGACATTACAATTCCCGTATTAACTGTATTGGGCGATAACTGTATTATTTACAGACATACAGTAAAAAGGAAAGAACTTCGAAATACAAATTTGTATCCAACATGTTTACAGAGAGTATTTAAGTATATGTGTAAGATACCGTGTGTTATATTTATGAGGTACGCTACAGTAAATTAGCGGCACTTCTCCATACTGTTTTCCACAAATTTACGGAAATGTAATGTTTGTTAGCTTGGCTTAATGGGCACAAAAGTAAGCATGCTATTGACAGAGGTATATTTATCCACTGCTAGCTTCAGTATCTCAGGTTGAATTCTACCTCTAGCAGAAATATTATATCAATACATAAAAGAGAACTAAAGAATATGATCGTGTAGTCCATGTTTACTACAACACTGCAACAACAATAGTTTCTTTCTCAATAATAATAAAACACACTTTTTTTTATCCATAGACAAATTAACCTTAGATGTTGAAATTCTTCACATCGTATCATAGTATTTAAAACCTGTAACGTGTCGAGATATTTCGATATATTTCACTATGTTGCAGATATTTAAGGCTTGTATTCATGAACGAGACTTTGTTGCAAAGTAGATTTTTAGATTAGCAAAGTCACAGTTTTCCATTTCATAGAAGAAACTTTAAGCAAAGTAAACTTTATGCGAGACTTTCCACTAAAGCCGCCTAAGACCCCCGACTTTGGCTGGCAAAGTATACTTTTCTCTGTTTATCAAAAATGGAGGTAATGCGATTTGTAGAGGCAATTGAAAATTTGGAAGAAATGGTTGCTATAGCTGCTCCTGTTCCTCGGCGTTTTATCAGGGATCTTCAAAATCCTTTAGAATTTTATAGTGAAAATCATTTCGTGATGAGGTATTGCTTTAACAAAATGCTGTTTTACAAATCATGAATTTGATTCCAAATGATTTATGTCACGAAAATCAGAGAGGCCGGCCAATCCCTCCAATTGTACAACTATTTATAGCATTACGTTACTATGCTACAGGTATTTAAATGCTATATTAACATCAATAATTATTTTTGGTTATGTTGCAAAATGTTTACATGGACCCAAAGCAATACATATTATTTATTATGATTTTTTTCAGGAAACATTCAACTGAGATTTATTTACCCGCGATGTTGGACTTTGCAAAGTGCCTGTTAAAGTCTCGTTCTTGAATACGATCCTAACTCGTAGACTATAACAAATATGTTTGGTCGTATTTTAAGAAAAATTAGCACTTGCACAAGACTGTGAAGAAAGATTTGTATTTATCATCCCGACTCTATAAATCAGCGAAGCTATATACCGTCTGCACAGAGTGAGAGAAGGGCAGCTACAGTACAAAAAAAATTATTTTATTCACGCCGCTACATGATAGGCAGTGTGTCGTAATTTTTAATGTAGATTGACTTAAAACAAAACTTAAATTCATATTAGTAAATAAACTTTTAGAAACCTCAATGAAATAAGTTTAAAAACAAATTCATTTCAGCAACTATTTACGTTCATAGCTTCAAGACACACTACGTAAAAAATATTCAAACTAACGTTTTAGCAACAGAGCAGAGATGCATCGATCTGTCCGATTGGTAATCATGTATTTTTCATTAGTAACGCAAAATACAAACGTGTATGCTATTACATACCAATAATTTGTAATAAGGCCAATTTTCTTGAATCACTTTCTTTAAAAATTTACATTTTTTTATTTGTAAAAAACGGAATATTTTTAGAATGTTAAATAAATTGAATGTATGCTGTACTTTTAATGTGATAACTGCTTCTTTTACTACTGAAGCCTCGATAATACAAGTAACATAACAAATAGCACAAAGTTAAAAATATTATATTTACATTTCAATAAGTTACCGATACTTTTAAAAACCTAGTATAAACATCAGATGAATTAACTTTTGTGTATTTATTATTTATTATTAATTGTTGAAAATGTGCCTTTAAGTAAATAAAAATATATATTTCCAGTTGTATGTATGTCTAAGCCTATTTTGTGGGAGAATCAACAATCTTAAAAGACTTTTAAGAAAATAGCAGTTTTCAAAAACTATCTGTAGTGAAATTAAGGATGTTGCATTATTTTTCTATTCAATATTTTATTTTGTACATTTTTTCATATTCGATAACGTATACTTTTGTATACAACCCTAAATTCAGTTATTGATAGTTAAAAACGTTATAATAAATATAAAATGTACAGTAAAAATTAATGTCTTAAGCACTATGAAGACAAACCAAGGTATAATTCGTAGTCAGATCGTTGAGCTAGACGGCGCGGTGCCCCGCGCCAGAGATATTCTGTCTTCAACCTGCCGCCAAAAGAACAGTGATTCGCGAAACTCGCCAAGAGGGGCATAACTATAAATTTTATACTATCCTTTTTGTTTCGTCCACTGACACCCCCCATCTATCTCGTAAAACCAAAAAGTTTCTCGCTTACTATATTTTACCCTGCATTTCCCAGTAAAAAATTTTCATGCCATCGTTAAACTTTTTTTTACATAGTAAATAACTGTCATAGAGAAAATTAGTGCATAGCGTCATTGGCAGGACAGTTCATTAATACTCTGTAATTTTTTTAAAGTCGATTGACCGAATAGTTTTCGATTGGTGACGAGTTAGGTTTGTGCGATTTTTCTGGCGCGCGAGCATTACTTGGCTTGCGGTAGCTGCATAGGACCCAAAATGGCGGACGATTATACCTAGTCTTTATAGAGCCCTACGAACCAGTGGTACGCGCGCTGTAATTGTCGTACGTGTGTGACGTGTGAAGGTTGAGCGAGCGAGTGGGCGTGGACGGCTGATTGCACAACTCCTCCCCCACCCCGTGTGAATGGAAGCCACGCCCCTCTGAACAGCTGTTCCTCCCTGCGCTGTTGCCGGCGCGGCAGTCAGTGGTCCATTGTATTTGTTCGTGCTATTGTTTCCCGGGATGGTCGGGTGTACGGAGTCTGTACGTCCTATGTGCCAGTAGTAAGTGTGTAGTGTTGTCTGTCCTGGCACTGGTGTGTCGACATATTGTGTTCCAGCTACTAGTACACTCATCACTTATTTTGGGAGGGCTACACGGCCTACGTCGTCGTGTAGACTCGCCATTATAAATACAATATTCCATTAATTTAGGCTTACAGCACCAACGGATGTTTAGTGTTGCTCAAAAATGTCTGACTTCCTAACCGTAGGACAGTGTATGAAACTTGTAAATTTCCATATGTGTTTTTATCAACATTTAGGCATTCAGATTTTTTACTAGCACCTAGCGCCCGCCTACTGGCCGTGTGTTTGTGTTAGTGAGGCACGGCATCAAGGGCGATGTTGATAGTTCTAGTGCGGTATCACCTCTACCGCAAGGCACTGCAACAGTGGCATGGTAGATCACTCGTCTGACTGACATTCGATGGTGACCCCATCTTTCTATTAGTTGAAAGTTTTAACCTTAAGACCATTGCTTATTTATAGATTAGTTCCATACGAATCTTGAGAGTAGTTTTTCAGGTATAACAGGTTGTAGAAACTGTTTTTAGCCATTTTGACGGACTCTTAAATTATTAGTTTTGTAAGTAATGTGATGTTTTGAAACTACCTTACCATTTGAAGTATTTTCTTCTCACACGTTGAATATGTACATTTGAAATAGTTTTGATTATAAAACATTTATGAACACACTGCAATGCATTCTAAGCACTTGGGAGGTGGCATTCATAAAGCTCTGCGCCAGAGGTTTTGGGATAAAAAAGTTATTTCCTAATCATAATATGAGTATTATTTAAAGATTCAGTTATTATAGAGGTCTGGATTTTGTGACTTTAAGCCCGTATTTTTCTAAAAGCATAATTTTTTACTCAAAAGAAAAGCATACCACCACGTAGCGCTGTATAAAGGCCCCCGGAAATAAAATATCTGCTCCACAAAAAAAGTCTCTTTGAATTATGACAAGTAGTTTCTGATTTTATTGTTAGGCCTGGTTAAGTATTCCAGTTGTTTGCTTGATGTCTCGCCGTTACATACCCCTTACGAGTGTTTTTAGCCAGAAATCTTGGTGCATCATGTCATAGAAAGTTTTGTTCCTAAGCAATAAATTAAGTGTAACTTATTAATTAAATTTTAAGATTTTCATTATCGTAATTTAATATAAAGCCCAATTGTAAAATAATTTTTGTATTTATAATTTAGGGCCAGAAAGGTTATGTAGTTGTTTGATAATTATGGTACCGTACTCTTTATGGTATGAAAAGGAAGGTAATACTGTTCCCAGAAACTATTTCAGTGAATCATTGGACAGGTAAATTCTGAACCTACATTTAAAATTTCCCTCAATATGAAAATTGCCTTCCTTTCTTTCTTCTTGTTGTAGATGTCCTTCATATTGCATTCTTTTAATTTATGCAATTTCTGATGTAGTTGCTAATTAACCTAATGTATGTGATTTGCAACTAGCAGAATGTAGAAAGAAACTTGAAAAAGTTTTAATTCAGTGCATTACTTCAATTTGAGTAGCTTTATACTAAATTTCTTGCCTTTTTTACATTTAAAGGTTTAAACATTTATTTGGTGCGTTTAACTTTGGGTCTTTAAAGTTGGACACCCCTAGCATTTTTGGCCAGATTTTTTTTTTATTTTTTTTATTTTATTATTTTTTTTTAATTTAAAAAGTTTATGCATGATGTCTTTGTACAGTTGTTTGAACTTGCTCATAATGCCTGTCCCATAGATGTAACAATTCACAGCAGCTCTCGCTTGTTGAAGTGTTCGTGAATTTTACAACAATAATAAGATTGATAACAATTTTCAAATTAATTTATGTATAGTAGTCAAAAATATTTTTTATCCTGAACATATGAGGCCATATTACAAATTATTCCTGATAAAATGTATTATGTTTATAAGAATTTTAGTCTATAGGCTATAGAGAAACTAAACTAAAATTGTAGGAAAAGTTTGGCCTGTGTGATACATTCTTTATTTTAATATCTTTCGCTGGATTCAGCTAGGTAAGAAGTTAAATCGTGATAAATAGTTCATCTACAAAAATGTTCTGCTATGTCATAGTTTGCTCAATAAATTATAAAGCGAAAACTGTTCTTTATAATTACTCTTGAAATTATTTTTTTTGTTTTTTCTTTAAATTGTCTGTGAATATCAATGAATGTTCTTAGCTTCAATTCTTACAGGTACTTAATGGCTAGATACCTGGAAATTTGGCTAATTTGTTTGAGAAGAGGTTAGATTTCAAACTACCGTATATACACTAATTTGGCAATCGGATCACAGTTACTGAAAACTCATTCTTGAGGACTGTGAACCAGTAGCAAACCTGCAATGGTATGAAGAGTTTCTTGCACTACCTTGTCAAGCGATGGTCCCCGAAACAACAGCCGAGGACAGTGTGTAGTATTCAGGACTGTGGAGTAAGGCCTGCTGGTTATTAGTAGCATATCAGAAGGAATGTGTTGAGGGCGAAGATCACTAGCTTTCTTTATAAATTTTAAGCCAAGCAGCCCATATAAAACTATGCCTTTTTTAAGAAAACAATTTTATGAAAAGTAGACTATTTGTACCTCATTTCCCTAACTTGAGAAAATGCCAGTGAGCATCGCTGGGGTATTAGGGTAATGTAGCAGTACAGTATAGTGCAGTTGGTCGGTGTGAGTTAGCAGATTGTTATTAAGATTGCATCATTCATCCGTGTAGTAGTTCTAGAGAGTAGCGATTGTGTTTACCCTTCAGACCAACACATGAAATTTTATTAGATTTTATTAGTTTGTGCTGCCAACATAATGGGGTTAACTACTTTAATTTTCATTACCACAACCAAAAATATATGGCTAAACAAAACCAGCAGTTTGTCAAACTATGCATACTCAAGTCCCGTCTGTTTGTTCGTCTGTTGTTCCACTGAGTAGCAGCTAGTGGACAAATAGTCGGAACTTGGGTGTGAATAGGATAGTTGATTCTAACATTCATGTTGGGGCCGCGGTGGCAGAGCGGTCAGACCATTCGCCACCAACCAAGGCGATCCGGTTTGATTCCCGGCGGGGTCAGTCCCCGGATTTTCGCATGTGGGAATCGTGACGGATGATATCGCTAGTCGGCGGGCTTTCTCGGGGATCTCCAGTTTCACCCACCCTTTCATTCCGGTGGTGCTCCACACTCACCTCATGTCAGCTCTCACCAGTGTAAAGCGCTGACCATATATGTATATATCTCACCCTCTCACTCTTACTCTAACATGCAGGTCATTGAATTTGCGAAATTTTCCTGGCTTTACTAATGGTATTTGGTAACACCGTTAGTTTTCTCAGCCAGCAGTTATCAAGTATTGTTTAAGGCCGTCAAACAAAAGAGTTCTCTACAAAATGGAGCACACCACCTTTTGGCAATGGATTCTCTTCAAGGACTACATACGTCACCTCTGAAAATATTTTAATTGTTAACGTGTGAAAATTTTTGTGGAGTAACTATGCCATTCAGTTGAGGAAAATTTAGAGGAAAAATTGTGTTTGGACATGGAAGTTAAATAACTTTCACTATAAACCATTACGAGACAGCTGATGCTGTTCTGAGAGACCACTGATTGTTTTTTCCACCTCAAGCCAGCAGGAAACAGCACATTACATTTTATTTAAGGATTATGCTTCCAACATAACTTTATTAGTGGGAAAAAAATTTCGTGAAAGGAATCAGTTTTCAACTAAAACAAAAATGCAGTACACCAAACATGTAAGCAAGATAAAATGTATATTTACAGGAAGGGAATAACATTAATATGTTCAATAGTTTAGCCTCAGGCCACTAGGTTACTTTCGTGCGCTTCTAATTAGCATTGATCCGACAAGTATTAGTCTCTATTGCACTGTATTTGTGGAAGTTGATAAATTACTTGTATTGCGGTTGTTTATGAATAAAGCAAGATTAGTTGAAAGTTACTGAAATAATTTAGTTTTGGACTAGTTATTTTTTATTTGGTTTTGGGTGCGTAACTTGCTGTGCTACAAACATGAATAATGAAGATATGGACTAAAATACTTAATTCAAATGATTAAACATGTCCAGTAGGCAGACAAACTATTCTGCTGTCATTGTTTAGAACACAACTATAAAAGCACCATTTTCAGTACTAAGTTGGTTTTCCTAGATAAAATGCTTGGCTACTCTAGTCATTATAGTGAATAATGCAAACCATTTTTACAGCTGGAGAGTGTTTGTTGCTGTATTTGTGAATTTTTTTGTCATCCGTCTGTCGTTGATTTCTTTTGTTACTCTTATTACAGTTTCTTTTGTAGGCGTTCCCATTCGACGAATCGCCACGTCGTCAGGACGTCCGTTCCCACTTGGAAGATCTGGCACAGCGGCATCCAGAGTTTGCCGAGCATCTGCGGTGCCCTCCTTGGGGTGGAGAAGTTGGTGCCCACGGCAGTCAGTGGGACCGCAAACAGCCCAGCACAGAATCTCACAAGGAGGAAGATTCCCATAGCCAGGCCAGCAACAGCAGCAGCACCGGTAGCGACGGACCTTCCGGCCCTGAGAAGCAGGGTGGACTGTCGCATCACGGTCTGAGGAACACAGTCGACATTGGTCAGCAGCAGCACTCGAGTGAGCAGCCCAAGGAGTCTCGAGGCCAAAGGTCAATGTCTGCTCCACCATCAGAAAACAGGAGCCACAGTTCGGAGCAGGCTCCTCCTCGCTACGTCACCAGGTTGAACATCACTCCGTCCACCAATGTTGATAACACACAGACTGACCAAGGGAAGCCACCTGTTGCTCCCAAACAGCAACAGCCACAACACACTCCTTCACCACCAAAACAGCAGTCTAGTGGTAATGTCAGACACATACCCATATTTGTTGAAGGGCGTGATGAACCTGTCCTGCCAAAAAATGTTGATCCTAGTTACATGCCAAAGTCGCCTCGCTTTCAGCACTCCCCGCCGCAGCCACCACCTCATTCGTTTGGTAGGCCAATGTTCAACGCACACCACCCGTTCGAGCCTCAGCCTGCTGCGCCTCAGACCCCACCTCAAAGTAGGAAGTTTCAGCAGCAAGCACGACCCCAGCAGTCTCCCTTTCAACCACCGCCACCACAGCAGCAGGCACCTCCAAAGATGGAGCAGGCCCCGCCCAAGCCGCAACCTCCTCCTGCCAACGACCCCATTTCAAGAGTGATGTCGATTCAAAAGGATGTTGAAGAACTTGCCAAACAAGTGGACCAGTTCTCTGGTACCTCTAGGAAAGACAAAGAATACATTTACTTAGATGAGATGTTGACTAGAAATTTGCTGAAGTTGGATGACATCGAGACGGAGGGTAAAGAAAATGTGAGACTAGCACGTAAAGAGGCCATCAGGTCAATTCAGAAATGCATCAACAACCTTGAAGGAAAAGTGCCACTTCCTGAAGAAGCAGAGAACACGGAACGTATGGAGTCATCGGAAGATCTCAACACAAGCAGTCAGGATGTTGAGGAAGCAGAGGACCAGAGTGGAGACGCTCTTGTCGGCCAGCAGTCTCGGGATAAAGTACCAGACCAAACGATGGAGGTGGAAAGTGAGTCGGAAGTACAACAGAACACTCAGGGCTGTACTGAAAAATCTGAAACAATGGAAGTAGAACCAGTGAATGTTTCTGGTGAAAAAGCTCAAACTGTGGTGAAAGAACAGGAGAATGTTTCTGGTGAACCCGATAATTCTCAGGTAGAGAATGCAGAACCAGCGAAATTAATAGAGACTTCTGAAGAGAAGACAATGGATGTGGAAGAACAACAGTCTACAGCACTCGACAAAACATCTGGAAGTGAACCATCGGACGTAATGCAGGTGGATAATGCTGAAGTAGTTGTGGATAAAGTGCAAACAGATGTTCCGAAAGAACAGTCAGAAGCAGTCCTCCCGAACAAACCTGAAGAATCGGCAGGAAATGGTGCTTCGAAGGAAACTAGTGCAGAGGAACCAAAAACAGATGCCGCTACAGAAAAAGAAGCTGCGAGTGCTGCAGTTTTGAAACCAGTTGAAGACGTTGCTAAGAATGCCAGTGAAGTGAAATCTGAATATGCTGAAAACAAAGGGAATGAAAGTCCCAGGCTTAAAGGTAAAGGCACAAAGGTAAAGAAAGAGGGTGCTAAGACTAGGAAAGGGAAGGCAGGGAAGTCGGCAGAGAGGAAGAGTGCTAGTGCAGATAGTAAAGTGGAAGGGCAGCCAACTGCTGGCAAGACTGCAACAACAGAGGTTGGGGACACTGCAGCGTGTAGTGAGGAGCCTAGGAATGTGGACAAAGCAGTTGCCCCAGTTATAGATGCTGTTCCAACTGCTTGAAGGTGATTTGTTTATATTGTTGCACATGTGCCTGCAAACTTCTCATTGCATTTCTGGCAGTGAATTTTTTACTTAAAAGTATTATATTTATTTGTTTTATTTGCTGTATTTTAAATATTTATTTTCTACAGCATGTTCAATGTTTTTTTTATTTAATTGAAGGGCTGGAATGAAAGTGACTTTTTGAATGCCAAGACTTGAAACATGCCAGAGTTTTCCGTACATTAACAAAGCCTTTCCAAAGAAATAAAAAATGGCAGATTAGTTTTGAGCTGTGATATTTTTTGTGAAGTTTTAGCAGTTGGAAAGTACTTCATATGTGTTGATTTGTGCTCTCTTCATTAATTGCGTGGAATCTTTTATAAAATTTCATAATAAAAATTACTGTACTTAGGTTGTAGATGATTGTAAATAAACATTTTCTGAATAAGCTGTGTAAAAAAAATAGGCCTGTAAAATAGGGAAAAAATATTAAATAAATGTTCCTATTTATTTTAAATCTTCATTGGATATTTAATTCAATACTAATAAGATTGGTTCTTATTTGAAGTGTGAATAATACACTTGCTTGTTTCATATCTTTGAGAAACGTGCAGATTATTTGCTTTGTTTTTAAAATCTGGCAGTACACAGGAATAAATGCGTTAAACGCACACCATTAGAATCCTGTTGTCAGAGTATGAACATTACACATTGCAAGTTTCATTGAGCAGCTATTTTCTCAGTGTACAACACATTTGGAACTGGGCTGAGTATTGAAAGCCTCGTATTTCGTTACCACACTGCAATTTTCGAACTTTATTGATGTTGCAGCGTTAGGAAACCCACATATTTAGTACGTATGCACTTCGCACACGGAGAACACGGCTTCTATATCACAATATCCTCCATGAGGAAAATGGCCGGCGATGCAAAATACACTAGCAGCAAATATATTATTTAATTTTTGTGGAATAGTTAACTTGAGTCAAAATTAGTACAAAATATTACAGAGAGCATAGTACCCCGTTGCTTCTGTCGACAACAGATGTTGTAGGGTGTACAAGATCAATTTTTCTAAAGTTAAAATAGAAACATGGAATGTTAAAATACTCTAATATTGTAATATAACACTTGGTATTTTAATTTACGAACACAACTGTAATTGTAAGGATGCATTTAAATTCGTCGTTTGTATTTTGTAATACCTCTATAGTTTACAGAATAGCCTTTAATAAATAAAATAATGAAATATTTTTGTTGGAACAATGTTTGCTATTTTTCATTGCAAACACCAATATTTTGTTTAGAGAAAAAACTGTAAATTTGTAAAATAATGTTCCTTATTAAAACATAACTCTCCACGAGCCAAATATCATAGTAATGAAACAGGATTCATTATGAGAAATAATCATTGCTGTGGCAAACATTTTAACAATGTTTTAAACAAACTATAAATATTTTAAAAAATGTAACTTATTAGCATGGACATCTCAGAGTTAAAAAATTGTAGCAGAGACAGTAAACATAATGAGAAATCATATATTCAACACCCATTAGTTAAATGCTAGCACAAATATTGTGTTCGTTAGGTTCCTTAAATACTGATTATGTCGAGATTATTTAAAGCCAAGGCTCTGCAACAGAGTTTTACTCAAGATTTGCGGTACTGGTTTCCTCAGCATTCTGTACATATTGCAACGTCCCAGACAAGTTCGTACTCTGGCACTGGGCTAAATTGGAGAAGAAAATGTTAGTGGTGAAATGTTGCGTGACATTTTATATACACAATGTGGCAAACAGTACTGTAAGTTAGCCCCCTATGGGTGCAGTTTAACATTCTGAGTAGTTTATAAATACAATTCCACATTTATTACACATAAATATATATCTGGGCATGAAGCACAAAAGAGGACTTTCTCTGCAGTGTTGTCACAGTACATGTAAAATGTTGTACATAATTTTTCCACTTACATTTTCATGTCAATGTAGCCTAGGATTTCCATGGTGTGCTTAAGAGTTGGTTAATAGACATCCTGTAAAGAGCTTGTTGACTTTACTTGCCTGCTTAAAAATAACCTTGGTTGACTAAATGTAAGGAAAAATGGTGGATAAACACTGCCTGTTTTATATAGATTAGTTGCTCTTCTGGCAGATACCCATTTCCAGCCAGATTTTCCATTGCTTTCTAAAGCAGCTGTTCCCATCTCGCCTCCCCCTGCCCCTCTTCACAATCACTCTACCCCTCCTACTTACTGGAGTAGGGATTCCCCACTGGGTACAGTTCCAAATTTCTATTTAAAAATGTGGTCGTAGTACAGTTACACACTTTTGTGTGGATGTCTGTTCCCAAGTTTAAGACTAGCCAACTGTGATGCTTGCTAGAATTCTTGCATTAACAGTTCATGTTTAAAACATAAATATTTGGATTAATACTCTCAGCAAAGTTACTCACCTGTTAAGTCTTGAATTATTTCATAGTAGTTTTTGGTGTTGAGAAGAAGCAAGAGTTACAAGGTTTTGGTATATAGTCTGTTTTATGTACATTTTCTGTAATTAAAAATAGTTAGCAATGTTGTCAAGTGACAATCTGACGCTGCTTCCAGCCTAGTTATCGCTTCCTCCTTCACCTGCTCCTCCCATCTCTTCCTCTTTTTCCTTAGGGTTTCTTCAGTTGTACTGCAGTTTTAGCATTTTCCTTGACAGCCTCTCTTGCTCTTTCTGTTCAAAGTGTTACATCGACATTCATGCAACGATCCATTTCTTTGATTGATGGACACATACTTAACCACCCAGACCTGCGATGCTTGTACACTAAATTTATGTGCGACCAGAGGTGTTAAGATAGTGTTCTTCACAGTATTGTGTGTAACCATCATAGTGGTTAAGCTCGACAGGCTTGTAGCAAATAAATTCACATGTAGATGAAACCCTTTTGTAGCACTTTGAAGCCTGTTAATATTAATGCACTATTTTTTCCAAAATATTCACCGCTGATTTCTGCACTTGCAATACATTACTTCTTAATAATGCTGATCTGTATTATCTAAGTGTACAATACATTTCTGAGTAAAACTGGCAACTCTATCCAGAATGCAGACACTCGTGTTAGTCACAGTGGTTTTATATCTCGACTGCATGCTGGTAGAACTTTGCTGCTGTGAACATGTTAATTAACGTGCGTTAAATATTTAGCCCTTCAAATGCAAGTGCTGTTTATATGAAGTTGAGATGTGTGTTATTGGCATAAAATAACACAGTAAAATGAGCAAAACAGTTTTTCTTTCTTGGCCAATTTGTAACTATCTGCCACTTATTTTATGTAGACATGGTGTGTGCTAAGACTCAACTCCGTACTGGAAATAAACCTCTGGGTTGCAATGATAAAGGATTTAAAAAGACTGGTTTTGGCTAAAACAGTCTTCCTAACTGTTGGTTCCAATTTCATCACTTTTTAAATAATTTAAACAGACTCCTACTGGTGATGTAATATGTATATAACATTGTTTTTTATTTTTTTTTATTTGTTTTTAAAATGTGCCTGATTTAGTCAATGGATTGCAAATTAGAGTAGAAGAAATTTAAAACATTATGTAAACTGCCCAATTGAAAGTAAATATTTGGTACTTTTGCCATTACATCACTGTAAACTCAGAAGTGCAATAATGATCTATCAAAACAAAAGAAGTGATCAGTTTAGCAGGTGGCTACAAGTCAAACGTAAAATTTCTAAGATTTCCAAATCACAGGATTTTGTGTTATTATGATTATTATTTATTGAAACATTATGCCTTGAAAATTCCTTAAGCGTGGCATCTTCCCTACATTTACCTTAGATAATAGAAGAGATTCAAAATAAAGAAAATGAACCACCAAGATCAATTGAATGGTGGTTTGCAATTTGATAAAGTACAACATTATAAATAGTATTAATGTGCATTTTATTTTAATATATTAATTTCAAATGCCCTACCTGTGTTTCATTTTGTTTACAAATGAATGTTTTAATGTATATTAATTTAAGACTTTTTTCTGTTCAATAATTTTTGTGGCTTGGATGCCTTCTGCACAACACTGCTCAGTTACAACCAATGACGTAATGACTTGAGGTTTTGGGGTGAGGTTTTCTCAACAGTTACTCGATCTGGATTGTTGAATGTAGTGACAGACCAGAACAGAAGACAAAATCTAAATAAGAATGAACAACCATTTTAAGTGCAGCACCACCTCATGCCACACGAAAATAAAAGGAAAGAATTGGTTTTTGTGAGTTATTACTATGCATTCTTAAGTTTACAAGTAATGGGTAGAGACCTGAAAAATTCACATTTTGATTTGAGCACAAGCTAGGACTCGAGCAACTGTAGATTCGTGTCAACCAATTGGCTCTTGCCTTATTTGACACCTCTAGGAGGATGCTGAGCTAATAACAGAGAAGCAGCTAAATATCAGGCCCAGTAGTGTGGTATCACTGCATCATTGAGCAGCCAGTGAGCAGATGATATCTGCTTGAACGCACAGATATTCTTAGAGGCTAGCCTACAAGCGAACCTACAAATTTTTCCAGCCTCTAGTAATGAGCTGGTAACTATTTAATGTTTCAAGTTAACAGGTCCCTAGAGACAGCTTCTGTTACTTTTGAACAAAGTGAAAGGAAAAAAAAATGGCCTCTTAAAAACAAATGTACAAATGGCAAATGAATCCTCAAAAACATGAAGCAAATAAAATGCACCTAGTTAATGTACAATGATCACTAAAAACTTTGCATTGGTAACTTCTCACCATTGTTGGCTATCTAAGCCATAGCAAGTATAATCATAGTATTCAACTCTTTTAAGTGTATTTAATAAAAATTTACATTACAATATTTGTTACTTCTAACAAAAGTTCCTACTAGGAAGGCTCTACTCTTAAGACAAATTTCTATTCAATAATTAATTGCAAACAAATTTCTACAAGTTCCCACGTCTCCTTGTTTGGACTAATTCTAGTGTCCATCGCACACAGATAATTATGACTGAAATTAATATCTCTTTGCTATTTTAACTTGGGTTTGGCTCCAACTGACTTACGGATGATTTACATTGGTAGAGTAAGTGGGATAGTAACTAGGGAAAGTTACTTGCCTGATGTCCACATGCAGATGCCAAAAGTGAGATGGTAACTAGCTCGTCAACTCTACTCTCCCAGACTGCACATGACCACACAGGTGTAGTAACCGGGTGAGTATGTCAAGTTAAAAATTCAGGGCGGCGGGGGGGAAGGCGAGTGGCGAATAGCTGTCTACGTACGCTATCTATTTACTCTCCCAACTACTAGCTTTAGAACTATCTCAAGTACTTTCCTACACTGTCCCCACGAGCATAGTAGCCAGATGTTCTTACTTGCTCTAGCTACTGGGTCTACTTACCCTACCCATGTACACAGGCTGTTAAGAGGGAGTGTTAAGACTATTTGATTGTATTTATAAAGTTTTTGAGCCATAATGTGTAATTGTATTATCAAAATTTTCTCTTCGACAAAGTGTTCTATATATTCTTGGTAAACTGCTTGTCATAAACAATAATGGAATATTTTATTAATTTATCATGCGGAGTCATTGCAATATAATTCTTGAAAGTTGACATGTAATTCTTGAAAGTTGACATATAATTCTCTTGCAATGATTCTACATGACAAATTAATGAGAGATTCCATTATTAATGTCGAGCAGTTTACTAAGAATATAACTTATTCTTTGTCAAAGAGAAAATTATGATAATACAATTTGATTAAATGTTCTGGCTGAAAAATTGAAAATGCAATAAAATTCTAACACTTCCCCTTAAAGAGTAGCACTGTCTAGTCTAGTAATACATATTTGATCATCTCTGATCTGCCGCTTTATCACTGAAGGTGCCAGGCCCAACTGCAGACTTGCCATCACAGTGCGGGGGTAACATAGTCATTCTAGTCCTACGCTGTCGTTATAAGGGGGAGTTCACACTTCATTTGAATGGTTTTAATAATTTTTATATTTATACAAGAAATTGTTCGTTTTATAGATATATATATTGAGACCATTTTTTTACAGTAATGAAAATTTTTTGGCTTTCGTAGAGTGACATGTCAAAGCCCAAATTTGCATAAAATGGTTTAATACAAGAAAGGAGAATCGACTTAAAGCAATTCAATAATAAATGAAAGTGTCACGGGCTACGCGTCAAGACATATATAAAATATCCTCGTTGATGTTTTATGTATTTAACGAAAAAATGGCCAATTTTGTGTTTTAAATTCAACAATGTTTTAAAATTTCCAAAATGTATTCAAATGCGATTTTCATACACATCATGACGTAGTTCTTAACACTGTTCTTCACTGTGAATTATTTCATGTCTGTATGTCAGTTGGTTTTCCTTTTTTGTATTAAACCGTTTGATGCAAATTTGAGCTTTGTCCTGCCATTATACAAAAAGTATGAAAGCCAGAATATTTTGTTCACTGAAAAAAAAAATAGTATCAATATATGTATATATATAATATAAAACAAACCATATCTCGTACAAATATAAAAATGTTTGAAGCAATTGAAATGTTGCAGGGAGGCCGCCCCCCCACCACTTAAAAATGTCAGGGGGCGTGGTTTAGGGGGGAAGGAGGGGGGGGGGCAAATTCCCCCCGCCTGGATTTAGAATTTAAGTGTATAAAATATATTTGTTGTATTTTGTTAATTAAATAATGCTAACGTAAGCATAAAACGTACGTTTTATTATTAAAATTTCTAATTTATACATGCTTAATTAATAAACATGCTACAAGGTCACTGTCGCCGAAAAAATATTTTGCCCCCCCCCCCCCTCTTTAAGACTTACGGGCGTTGTCCGCCATTTTTTCCGCATGTAAGGGCCCTTTTACACGTTCCGGTTATCACCCGTCCGGTACCCGGCCGGGTGGAACCGGACGTGTAGTAACATACTAGACAGTATGTACGTTTTTTCACGATCCGGTTTTGATATCGGCCGGGAAATAACTGGCCGGCAGCCGAGTAGCGCCCGGATTGGGCCTCGACTGGGTCCGGTCGCCGGCCGGTTGCAAGCGAGTAGTCGTGTGTTGTTATGATTGGCGCTATTTACACGCACCGGTTGTAACTCGTCCGGTTACCTACTGAGCGGGCAGTGTGTAGTATCGTAGCGGACGTGAAGGTAGTGTGAACCAAAGAAAGGTGTAAACATGAATGATTACGAAATTGATACAGAACTTCTGATCTCTCTCGTGGAAAGCAGGCCTGTGCTGTGGGATAAAACGCTAGGTATTTACAAAGACCGAAATAAGACAAAAAATGCCTGGACAGAAGTTTGTATGCAGCTGAGAGAAGATTTTGAAACATTAAGTGATACAGAGAAAAATGTTATTGGTGCAGTAAAATTATACATTAAGAAAATGCGGATTTTTTTCAACAATGTGTATGTAAGGCTAACATTAGTTTTGTTGTCGCGGAGGCGAATATTTTTTATTGTAATAAATACCTGTAAAATTCAGCGGAATGAATGAAACTCTACGAAACATTGATTTATTCCCGTAGTTCCCAGAGTTAACAAACGTCATGTATTGTTTAGTTTCCGCCGGACATATTCCGGAACACATTGTAATGAATAAACAACCATGTAGCGAAACTAAGGACGTACTCTTATCAAAATCCAGATTTAAGTTGCACTTATATTTTTATTCAATTTTTCAGTATTTAAAAATATTTTTTTTACATTGTATGGTTTAATTATGTCTACCAAATTTAGTATAGCAGACTAAGATTTAAATAGTGTGTGCCAGTGGTAATAAATTATTCGAAAAAAATTATTGTGCAGTGAATTGAAACGTCAAATAAACGAAATACTGTCCCAGGAAAAAGTCTGATTATGAAAATATTATCCTAGATACACTTGACAATCGAAATACAGGTGGTTAGTTGCATAGGTGTACACATACACACACACACACACACACACACATATATATATATTTTTTTTGTCAATGTGAAATGTTTTGGTCCAAGAATTACAATTGGTATTGATTAGCATGCATTACACCATGTTAATTCTTATCCTCTTTGTAAATTTTGTGCATTAAGTGAGTTAGTAAAACTCACCGGGATTTAAACCTGGATGCCAACTGTGAGAAACAATTTTCTTTTAAGTTAGTATCCATTGCAGGCA
>PNEQ01040511.1:13854-24994 GCA_003012365.1 Medauroidea extradentata | reverse complement strand
ACCAACAATGCTTAATTATTTTCGGGTATTATTACTGGTAGTGACGTGTAATCACCGGGAACACAAATAAACAAAATGTCAGTATAATAAGCATGTAATACCAGAATGGAAAATTCGCACATTGTAAGTAGAAAGACGTAATTACTTGCACCTGCGTCTGTCATAAAATAATCAGCTACAAGATTTCTCACATTGTTTGCAGTAAGCCCTCCGCGTACAGATTGTCCGTGTGGCAGATCGTCAAGACCAATGACGGTCATGGTGTCATCTACACTGTAGACATCCCTATCGCGGACAAAATAATGGAGAACAACACACGCTTTGACAATGTCAACTGTCTGTACGAACAGTGAGTGGTCGATGAAAAACTCACAATTTGTTACTTAGTATGCCGAAAGTGCATTCCACATATCTCCTGGCTCTGGACAGACGGTAGTTCTACACTCTTTTTGTAAGAGAGAGTGATATTTTTTGTATGCGTTATTTGAAGTAGGCTTATCTAATACGAATATATTATTTCGCACTTAACATTGAACACTTTATGCAACGTAAATCCCTTTAGCACATAAATTTGTCAGCACTCTGAGTTCCCAACAACACGTTGTTTATTTTTTTCTTTATACATACATGCCTTGCGGTAACAGCCAACATTTCTACAGGTTGAATACAATTTCTCATTTTTGTGTTCTGGTGCTGTAAACATGGTTTAAGTTTGCCATCTAAGTAGTCAAATGACAAAACCAACAAATGTAAATAATTAAAAATTTCTTTTCGTTTTCTCTTAACTCTTCAAAAAGGATATGAAATGCACCTAGTTCTTCTCTCTTTTGCAGTATTGGGTGTACCCAGTGCAATCGTTGACGTTTATTTCTACGACGGCAACGAAAGAACAACATGGCTATGGTCACACTGCGATCCATCACACACTCGACTACACACAACTACAGTTTCCCAACTATTTTTCAGCCGTCCGGGTGAAATCGGAGTAAAACCGGACAACTTACTTGACGCTTGCACCCGGACTGTTTGCTACCGGCCGGAGACCGGCCGGGTGATAACCGGAACGTGTAAAAGGGCCCTAAAACATCGTGAACCTCGTCGAGAATCGCACCTGGATAGCCGTGGCAGGGAGGTGGGTGGTTTGACCACTACACCCCCGTGAGATACCTAACGACGTGAAAATACGTTGACTTGTTTAAAACACTATACCTCATTCACATGTCCAGAGTTTACACATATGCGGGCAATCTACGGTTCCCAGGACAATGGATATCTTCACCAATCAGGAGAAAGCACAGTGTGTCCTCTTAGTACCACGAGACGCGATCATCAATAACAATGTAGAGGAACTTCTAGACAACATATGGTTATGTTCTGCCTAATGTGGTACGGTATCAGTCGGTTGCTGACTTACAGAAGACGGGTCAGCCTTCAACCTCAACTAGAGACAGGGGCGGATCTAGAATGGAAATGGAATTGAGGGGGGGGGGTATATATTTTTGCTAGCATCGGTTGGCCGATTTAAAGCGGGGTTCCGGGGATCCTCCCCCGGAAAATTTTTGATTTTAAGATGCAAAATGGTGAACTTTGAGAAGATTTTGAACGTTAATGTTTAACACACAACAGACACAAATTGGAACATTTTCGAAGAGTTTACAGTCAGTTTCTTAGAATGTATTGCGAAGTTCATAACACCTACTGCATTTTCACTGCTCCACTTGTATCCGCCACTGAAGAGGCGCAGGCGGTGAGACAGTCTTTCGTGCACAAAGCCCGAATAAATCTATGCATTGGAATTCGCGTAAGTTACAGATTTTAAAAATCTCTCTCTATGATGTTCAGGTTTTGTTGTCTAATGACACACACGTCGGTATGACTTTGTGGTTCAAATGTAAACTCGTATTGATGACGATGTCCAGAGGTATTTACGTGGAGATTTACTGATGTTATCTTTCATTTGCCAAAAAGACTTGGATAGTATCCAAAGATTTTGCAAGCATTTTCATATTTTTATCGCACATCTAGCGGATGTTATTAATTTTAGTGATTATGGTACCACTTCCAGGACAACATGTACATCTTGTACTGTCAATCGAAGGCTCGATTGTTTCCGGATGAGCCATGCAAAAATAGTTGGGCTCATTCTAACTTCTGTATGTTCATATATATTCGCATTAAGGCCATGATCCATAATTTATTTCAAACAATTGCAAATAACTCCTTTAACCAAATGCTTTGAAAAATTTTGAGACTGTGTGCAGTCATACAATACACAATTTCGGGAGAGTGTTTTTCAAAATAATGTACCGTTTGCTAGCAAAAAGTTATTTTACTTCGTTTTGTCTTATTGTGACGACAAAATATGTGATATTTCAGGAGCAAAAGTCTAAAAATCCGTTTGATGTATCTATCGTAACAGAAAAATTCAGCTACAAACGATAATATATAAGTGTTAACACTGTAAGATGAATTTTTGATATACGTATTATTAATTAGCGTAAAAAAAAAACACATTTGAAACCACTGCAAAAATAAAGAGCGAGGCCTTAAATTAATGGATGTGCGGACAGAAAAATCGACAATCGGCTCTGTTTGATCTGTGGACGTGCGAAAGGAACTTGAGTTATATGTGTGTGTGTGTGTGTGTTTATATAGTGTATATATATATATATATGTGTGTGTGTGTGTGTGTGTGTGTGTGTGTGTGTGTGTGTGTGTCTGTGTGTCTTGTGAAAAGATAGTTTCAGGAAGTGGTGAACCACATTATAGTCAATTCAGTTCCTTGAAGATTTTTCTCGAATAAATTTAGATCGGCCGAGAGAATGTATAGGAATCGACGGACTCTACGAACATTTTAAGGTACAGTATACCAGAGAAGGTAGGTAAGACGGCTTTACGTCTCGTCAACAGCGAGGTCATAGACGGAGATACATAACTTGCTACATTGACAGCAACTGGGATAGGAGTCGCCCGGAACGATTTCGGGAATCTACGTGTACCAGAGGTAATAAAACGAAACGCAATTTTTTCCCCCAAATCAAATCTTCCAATGTCTAAACACGAACGTTATGTTGGAAAGGTTTTAAGTTATATTGCCAGCATTCGCGCACGCGCGCATACACACACACACACACTCTCTCTCTTTCTCTCTCTCTTTCTCTCTCTTTCTCTCTCTTTCTCTCTCTCTCTCTCTTTCTCTCTCTTTCTCTCTGTCTCTCTCTTCGAAATACAATTCACTGAAGTAGGGTAGAAATTATAGAAACGAAATTCATTGTTATAATTTGTGACTCATATCACTTAACAGTCATAGAAGACACAAATGCCAGCAACACGATGCTAACAAATAGTAGGCGTTTATTATTTTACTTTCTCTTAAGTGGATTGTTGAGCTTTTGTTATATTTTAAATTATAATAGCGAAGCAATGGTCATTATATTTCTAAAATTCTTGCAATACCGTACGTAAAACTATTAGTTATTGTTGTGGTGGTACTGGACTTGACAGTGAAACAATAACGAATTGGAAAACAGACTCGTGGAGGCGCGCGAGCATGACTGGTCCCAGCATCTCTGTCGGAACGTATTTGAAGACAGTGACGATCAGCTGAGGAGGGGAATGAAGGGGTGGAGGATGGGTCAAGGACATGCAGAGTAGACGGCAAGGTGGTAGCTTCGTCATTGCTTATAAATACACACTTGCTGTACTGAAGTTCCCAAGCACGGGATCGCACGATGTACTTCCAAGCTGGCTTGCAGTTATACACTCGCTACACATTCACACAGTTCCGACCAATTACGACCAACATCTCCATCTTCCTTGGTTTACACTGACGATACTCCTGTACAGTTCTGCTACTTAAGGGCGCGGTCTACATCAGTTTTCAACGTCATATTTTTATATTTGTGCCAGATATTTTTTTTCCTTATTATAAACACAAATTTTGACTAAATTTTGCTGTTATGAAAATTTTTAATCTCTCGTAGTTTTTGTGTAATGACTCGTAAACGTCAAATTTTGCATTTTCTCTTTTATGTACGCCACAGAAACCAACTGGCATATCAAGATGCAGGGTGGTTGTAAGGGGGAGGGGCTACCGGGCTGAAGTTCCCTTCCCCCCTAAATCGTGTTCAACATTATGTAGCCAAAGTATGTCCAATGTCGACTCAAGGCAACTGGTGACTTGTTCTACGATGATCCAAGTACATTTAACATGTCCTACTTGTATGTATGTTATTTTAATGTTCTGCAACGGTAAACAACCACATTTTTTAGATGGCTGGTATTTATTCAATCCATAAAATCACATAAGCCCCTCCCCCTCCACAAAGTTAGTTTCTAAATCGCCGACTGCCAAAATGTTAAAAAAAAAAAAAAAAAAAAAAAAAAAAAAAAAAAAAAAAAAAAAAAAAAAAAAAAAAAAAAAAAAAAAAAAAAAAAAAAAAAAAAAAAAAAAAAAAAAAAAAAAAAAAAAAAAAAAAAAAAAAAAAAAAAACTTACGTTGAGTAATAATGTTGTAGGCTAGGTCATCTTCTATATATTAAACTATTTTGTGTCTTTAAAAAATCTGGAAGTTTTAAAATTTTAATTTCAAATTTCAGCAATTTTTTTTCAGCACTAATTATTTTGATTTTATACAGGAGTTCTTGCAGCCTACAACTTCGTTATTCACTGTAAAGTTTTTTGGTGTGGTATGTCAATTGTTTTTAGTGGCGTACACAAATCCGTAAAGTACAAATTTTGACGTTTACGAGTTATTACACAAAACTATGAGACATATAAAATTTCATAACAAAATTTTGTCACAATGTATGCTTCATATAAGAAAAAAATATCTGGCACAAATAAAAAAAATTGACATTGAAAACTGATGTAGAGCACAGTCTTAAGGCGGCTGCCTGTTGAAGTGTGTAAGGCGAGTACTGGTGAGGCGCTAAGAGCGAAGCTGGCCGGCACGAGTAGTGTGATATAGACTGTACGGTCCAAGTCGTTAAATGCGCGTGCAGTGTTCCTGCCACGACGTTTTTACTCTGGGACTTTAAGCGGTGACCATGTCATTGTATTGAACTCGTCATTGTAGCAAAGTCCAGTGTACTTGTAGACTTCAGTTTCGAACGAATCCTATACGCATATCTTGAGAAACAACCGTTTGAAAAGTCGATTGTAGCCAAGTTTGAGAGCTTTAAAACAATGTGCGTCGTGTCTAAAACAGTCATATTCACAAGTAGTCTGAAGAGTATTTTCGTAGGTAAGCATTGTTGACGCATGTCCACTGGTTCTCTAAGAAGACGCTGCACGCAGTTCGAGCGTGTCAGGAGGCTGCCTTAAGGGGCCTGCCTATCTGCACTTCAAATGCGTTGCAGCCAGGTACATTTTTTTAATTGAATTATTCGCGGCCCATTATATTTGGTATCCACGAAAAGAACACATGCTTCAAACTATGTCGCTATTGTTTTAAAAATTCTACACGTTTATTAGAATTATTATTCCCCGTCAAAATGATTTTAAAAAAAGGTTTTTCCAGACTGCCGTATCTGGAAAAATGACAATCAGATTCGAAAAGCATAGCAACAGAAGCAAGTGTTGGACTGTGAACTATACTTTTCATAAATAAACTAATGTGGTCTCCGTTTAGTCTCATAGGAAAAAGGATAATAATGAAGTACTACTGCACGCCAGCTGAGTGGCTTGCGTGTAGAGGCGATAATACATTACATACGTCTGTTAGCGGCACTCTTACAGTTCCTGCTTCACGCACACAAACACAGCCTATCTAGGGAGGCCCCTTAACATTCCACTATACCTCTGGTGTACAAATTCTTTGTTTATAAGTAGTAATATTTGATTTAGAGTGGAAATAAAAAAAAATATTCACATAGAACCAATTTAATGTATAGGCACTAAATTTGCTTTATGCATTTATTTCAATTTGTAAGCAGTGAGAGAAAAAAATTTTATTAATTATTCCTCGTTGTTTACGAATTGAATTTAACGAGTAATGTAAATTAAGCCCAAAAATTTTAAAGAACATATACGTAAAATTGTTTCTATCTCAACACATTGTTTATTTTTACTTTATAACAAATATTGTGACTTAAAAACCAAGAACTTGTACACCAGGGATATAGTGGAATATTAACAATATGTTCAGTTCTGGTGAGATGTGAGGAAAAAATGAAGCAGCTGGCGGTTGTGTGTCATTCCTCAAGGCTCGGCAGTGCTTATACGGGTGATTAGTTCTGAAGGCTGTCTGTCGTGTATGAAATGAACTGCACGTTATGTAGGGTATTAGTCCTTATAATGTATGTATTAAGAAGGCTATATATACACTGGACGTAATTTTCCTCGTTTGATGCTCGGGTACAGTGAAGAGATAAGGTTCAGCTGCCAACACTCGGCGATAACAGCATCACTTATATTATCGGCGCGACAAACTGGCGTGCAGTGTTTTTCTTCTACTCTTTTGCTTATCGGACGGCGGCGACCCTACAGTTTTATTTGTGGAAAGTTTGTAGTAAAGTCCAACTCATGCTTCCAAAGTTGTGTTTTGCGAATCCGGGTGGAATTGTTCCACTCACAGCTGTCTAAAAATGCCGATTTGAGCTATTTCGAGGGCCTCCAAAAATGTTTCTAATAAGCACGTTACATTTTTTAAAATGATAAAAGCCTAGTTTTAACCGTGTCTTATTTTCGTAGATAAACATATTGTTAGTAAGTTTATCTGTTTCGCGTAGAAAAGAATAGGCACGGCGCTTTACACCACAGCTCGTGCGGCAGGTATTTTTGCCGAGCGGAGGCAGATTAGAAGGCGGTGGCTGCCACTCACAAGTATTGTGATGCGACTGGAACATTTCGTGAATTCAATGACCTGCAAGCTAGAATCCATTGTACTATACATACTCAAGCCCCGTCTATTCGTTCATTGTCTGTTGTCTACTGAGTAGCAGCTAGCGGACTAATATAGGCGGTTCGGGATAAAGTGAGCACTGAAAAAGCCCTGCTAAGGTTCTATTTTCAGCTCATACGTATCTTTCCACGCGTAACGGCTTACTACGGGACATTTCGAACCTCTCTGGACACGTCACGTGATGTTTGCGCGTGTGAGATGAATTGTTTAGTCAGTATTAATTGATACATTTTAACTTTAAAAAATTTATTAATTATATACAATACAATTATGCCGATTTCGGTTAGTTTTGTTTCTGTATTGTTGTATTTAAATAGGAAACACACGGAACTATAATACGTAATTTCGCTGCCAACCATACAAGTAGTAAGGGGACTGTAGTTAATGTTGAATTATATACAGTAACGGCTAGTGATATTTTTCAAAGGTTAAATTTTTTGTTCTCACTTTATCCCGAACGACCTATAGTCGGGTCGTGAGTATGCATAGTACAATGGATTCTAGCCTACAAGTCATTGAATTCGCAAAATTTTTCCAGTCCCTATACACATCGCAGAAGAGGAAAAAATAGCTCAAAATAATGTTCAGCCTTGCAAGTAATGTGTCGAGTCACAGCTGCTTGGTGCAGGGCCAGTTAACAGCTGCGGAGATACGGCGTGGCACCGAGCCAATGGCGAGGACGCTTGCAGAGCGGTATTGGCCTCTACACACTTCACATACTTGTACTGTTAAGTGCGTCGTTACTATTGGCAAACTGAACATTGCTTGTGTAGCAACTCGGCTATGTGTGAATCCAGCACTCTTGTGTTCAGCGTGGAGTGTTTTACTATTAGCCTTTTTCTTACGGGACTTTGAGCGGTGACCACATTATTATATTTGTGTGCAGCATAGTTCAAAGTCTAAGGCTTGTTTCTATGGTTGTGTTTTTAGAATTCGGTTGTTATAATTTACAGATACGACAGTCTGTAAAAGTCATTTGTGACCACTTTGAGGGGCCAGAAAATAATGTTTCTAATAAACGTGCCAATTTTTTTTAAAACTATAGCGACATAGTTTAAAGTGTGTGTTCTTTTCGTAGATATGCAGATATAACATGCGTTAAATAGGTTCGTCAAAAAAAGAATAGTTGTTACTCGCTGCAACGTATTTGAAACGCAGGTAGGCAGGTCCCTTAAGGCACCGCGTGCTGTTGTCTTGTTCTGTCGTGGCCGACGCCCTGGTAATGGCAAAAAAATAAATGTACATACAGTTAAAATATATATCCGAGAACATTCTAGCCTGTACAATATCACAAGGAGATACGGAGATGGGAAAAGTAGTATGTTAACACATATGAAAACCATATTTATTTTCCGGGTTCCAAGGGAAAAGTAGAGCCAACTTTACTCCTGAAATTAGCGCACTGTAATGTGTTCAACCCACGGTCGTAGAAGAACAGGTCTGGACACTCGCCTATCTAACAATGTATTTTACTTGTCCCCCTTGTTGTTTGGCTGTAGTTTGTCAAGTTACCGAGAATCTCGTACTTTTTGGCGCTGTTTTCCGGGCGGTCGGACTCAAACTCCGTCCACTTTTTTCCATTGTTAAATTTATAAAGAAAATAAAGATTGCTGGAGCCTTTTCTTACATTTGTGAGCGAAGAAAGTATTTCATCAATTTATGAAAAAAACTTATTGATAAATTGTTTATCTTAGCGGAAAGGAAGTGGGTGGAGTTTAGTCCGACCGCCGTAACATCAGCGCCAATAAAACACAATATTCTCGGTAACTTGGTGAACTACAGCCAAACAACAAGGGGGTAAAATATCCAGGCGAGTGTCCAGACCTGTTCTTCTACGGCCGTGCTTTCAACCAAATGTGACCAAGATTAATCAGCCGGTGCAGAATTTGTACACGCTGTTCCACGGTTCGACCGACACCCTTCGTGGGTGTGTTCCTCAGAACATTTGTAAAGCTCAGTTTACACCGGAAAAATAACACTAACAATGTTAATTACAAAATGTTACTTACAAAAATGTTGTCAACGATTTCTAATCTAACATTGCTAGTAACATTTGTTACCAACATCCTTTGATCTAGGCCGCCCTAGAATGGGTTGGGAAAATAATGTTATCAACAGTGTTGGTGACAAAGTTATTTACACGTTCCTAAAATTCATAATTTTTGTTGCTTGCAAATGATTTCAACAAACTGTTGGTAACATATGTTACTAACATTTTTTTTTACCAATATTAACAAGGTTGACAACAGGATGTTGGCAACAATGTTGATAACATGATGTCAACAATTTTCAAACATTTTTTATTTTAAAACTTTGTCAGTAACTTTGTTGAAAAACACGTGTTATTAGCAATGTTATCGTAGGTGTAAACTAAACTTAATAAAAATGTTATGTAATGCCACCTGTACACATCGCCGAACATTCGCCGAATGCGAGTGTGTAGACGGTAGTTCGTCTATTGTTCGTGCTCGCGCGGCGAATGTTTGCCATTCGCGCCGAATGCTAAGTGTCGATCCGTCTGGAGTTGGTTTTTTGTGCATTCATCATAGGACGCTCGTCCCGAACACAAGTGTGTCCCTCCACACATTCGCCGAACATAGTATAGTTTATGTTTGCTGTCGAACGAGAAGCACGCGAGCTGTGATCTGAACGTCTGTACATTAGCGAAAATGACAAGAGTGTAGTAATGAACTGACTTTAACATTTCTACATGTGATTCGTTTTGACTGCAACGTTCGTGTTCGTCGACACGTAAGGCGAATGTGTAGATGCGTACATTCGTCCACAAATAATTCGCCGAAACATTCGGCGAATCGTTCGGCGATTCGCTCGGCGATAGTGTAGAGGCGCCATAAGGAATGGGCGGAACATCCTATGTACAAAAGTAGGGGAGGACAGTATATGCCCCTCCCTCTTCTCTTAAAGCAGGAGCAAACCTTAAACTATCTGTCTTTATAAAAGCAATAATTTTACACGTTATCAATTTTAGTAATATAATATTAATTTAAAGTATTTAGAGCAAAACTATATTATCAAAGATTGTTATTATTATATCCCCTTGAAGATTAAGATTATAAAAGTAAATATTAAGTTTGCTCTCCCCCTTCCCCTGGGCATGTAAGTTCTTGTGGGCCGGTATAGAAGAAACATGTACATGTAATAGGTAGGGCCCAGTAGTTTTCGCGAAAATATTTTTGCAGTACTTTGTTTCAGTGCCTTATGTACGCACCTGCATCTCTGCTTTGTGGTCAGTGATTGGATGCCTTAGCATACAACGTCTGGAGGTTAAACCCGCAAATCACAGACGTGACGTGTCGCAGTTATCCATGTACTGATTGGCACAGTCAAATGAATTATAACTCTGCACAAAAACACTCTGCCAATAACCATGAAGTTGAGCTGCAGGTGTGCACGTAAGACACTGAAACAAAGCGGGAGAAATATCTTATCGCGAAAACTACCGGGCCCTAGTAATAGGTTCTACTTATATACATGAACTTTGGCTTTCAGTTACAAAATCAGTAACACGGTACTGTTTTTAAATTATCAATTATTACTACTGAGCTACGTGGCGTGATAGTTAACACGTTGTACTCATATTCTGGAGAACAAGGATTGGATATCCGACTCTGGTCATCCTGATCTCGGTTCTCCGTTGTTTCTCGAGATCGCTTCTAGCGCGGTTCCTAAAGCCGGCCTCACACGATGCCCAATTTCATAGCAGTTTCTATGCCCATTTTCTGGTAGCATTTCTGCTTCCGTCTGAGTGCAGTTCCAGCACCTCCACAAGGGGTTTGGTTCTGGGCATGGCAGATTTTGTACCCGAAACGTTACCCAAAAACGTAATAGAACATGTCCTATTTTTCAGGAGTTCATATTACCCAGGATTCTCTCTGGCCAATCATAGGCGCAGTGTGTGTCATGTGGTCAAGTCTTATTTTACAACAGTTCAACATGGCGTCGAAATGGTATGTAGAGCACGTGGAAATGCTAATAGAAAATTAAAATATCCGTGCTTGAGTAGCTAAAACTGCTGTAGCACATAATTTTTTTCTCCGTAGTTTTTCGCACCGATCCATGTTGCAATGAACAAAACGACCATTAAAAAATGTGGCGGTGGTGTTATGCGATTTCTGTTATCACTCTGGGTACCATGTGAATATGAGCGAGGAGCCACGCACCATTTTCTGCTATACCCACAACTCAGAATCTGCCATAAATATTTTTATGCCCATG
>PNEQ01040511.1:0-13754 GCA_003012365.1 Medauroidea extradentata | reverse complement strand
TATAGCCATGGCCGGGTCCTCTCTTAGTTCTTATCCTTGTGTCAAGTTGTGTGTAAGCGTCTATAATAGATTACGTCACTGCAGACGAGGCGCAAAGCTCAATATCAACTAATGCTTAATCAGTTCTGGGTTCAGGCCTTTTTCTAATGGGGCGAAGATGGCTTACACTCCTCCACCTTTTCTTTTTTCGAATTTTATAGTAAGGCAAGTAAAATTTTGTGTACAAAAAATAGTCAGTACTGCTGTAAATTATCTTCGTTTAGTGATTTAGAGATTGATTTTTTGCTATGGGAAAAATCTGTAGACCTACTTCAAAATTATGTAATTAAATTAAATTTCAATTTAATTTGCAGGAGTTGACATACACAGAAACATTGCAAGTACACTTTACAGCACGACACTCTAGCTTTATGTTACAAAATAATTTGATAGATGATTCGAGATAAAGTGAGCATTTGTATGAAACACAGTTAGTTGTATAGGCGTTTCTTGGAAGTATGTTCGTCCTCTTACAAAAACAATTTAGCACCGCCATATTTCTCATAGTGGCATTCTAAAGTCAAAATGCGCATATTTTTTTCTTCCCTACGCCCCCCCCCCCCCGAAAACCAATCAACATAACGAAGCAAAACAATTTACAGTGAAACTTCGTGTCATCGGCTATACAGATTGATGTATAGCAAAACTCATCAAAAATGTTTTCTATTTCGAAAGCATACCTGGAATTTGGAATGATCTATTGCTTTCATATATTTTTTTTTAAAATACAGTATTGGGTTTTAACATACTTAAAGCCGTAGTCCGTGACATTTTGTTTCACTGAAAATTATTTTGTTTTATTATGTTGATTGGTTTTCGGCGGGGGGGGGGGGGGCTGTATAAAGTAAAAACAAGTAAATGTATTTGAAATGCCATCATTACGACTATGAACTTTTCGCGAGAAGAACTGTGACCAACTATGTTTCAATGCCTCGCGTGCACATCAGCAGCTTTTCTCCGTAGCTATTGGCAACTTGTATTCGAGAAGTGGCGTCTTTTATTTGATGGTAGAAAGACACGTGACAGTTAATACATCAGATTACTTACTATGAGGCAGAACTGCAGGTGTGAACGTAAGGCACTGAAACAAAGTGGTGCAGAATTATTTTTGCGAAATGTTCATGGCCCTAGCCATCGTGCAAAACTTGCTGAGCTAATTTTGTAGGAGGAAACTGTATTTCCAAGTATCGTCTACAAAACTATTGCTATTTCTTACAAATATAAAATTATGATTTGACCCTCTTGAACGCTCTTACGCCCATGTCATAAACACATACGTGTACTTTCATGAACGAGATGTTTACAGCCACCGTATTTGATGAAAATAATTTAGCTTCAACTTGTTTCAGTCCTTCGTACGCACGTGTGTGGCAGTGCTTGGTACTTCTAATCCTTGTAGTCTCGAGTGTCTCCGTAAATCACAGACGTCTGGAGTCGCAGTAACATTGTTCTCATTGGCGCAGTCAAATTACAGTCATCTCAACACAACGCACTGCCAATAACTGCGATGTAGTCTGCTGTTCACATGCGTCCAACACGGAGATCAGAAACCAGGTAAGACTCCTCGTAAGTCAGTATTCATTCAATCTTGCCTATATGACTTACATGTTGTGTTGGCTCCAGTAGGTATAGGGACTGACGTAGGTCGTTACCAGGCCCCGGGTTTATGTGAGTGTGCCCTAAATAAATAAACTTAAGGGCTTGTTCCCAAGTTTTTTTTCAAACTGGTGCCAATAACTGAAATATTTTTTTTTTTTTTAACCAAAAGTTTTGAAAAAAATTCAGTCAATGTGCAATCACACGATGCACAATACTGTGGACGCGTTTTTTAAAAAAAAATGTACCATTCGCCAGCAAAAAAAAAATAAATAAATAAATAAATAATTTCCTTCATTTTTGCTTATTTTCACGACGAAAAACGTGGCACTTTGGGTAATGAAATCTAAAAACTGTTCAGTATAATTGTACAAAAAAATTCAGCTACAAATTATAACATATAAGTGTCAAAACTGTACAGCGAAATTTTGATATGAGTATTAGGTAGCAATAAAAAACTTATTTTCGGAATCACTGCAAAACTCCGTAACAAGGCCTTAACCGCCCTCCCCTATTTTCCCCTGAGAATTTTATGTTTTATTTTCTGTTATGTTCGTTTGGTTAAAGGTTGGCAGTATGTTGCCGAAAACTGTCGGTTAGTCGATTCATTCAGAATAGTTACAGGCTACAGTAGATAGGAGGGCAGCGGTGGCAGAATGGTCAGACCATTCGCCTCCCATCAAGGCGATCCGGGTTCGGTTCCCTGCGGGGTCGGCCCCCGGAGTTTCGCATGTGGGAATCGTGCCGGACGATGTCGGTCGGCGGATTTTCTCTGGGATCTCCAGTTTCCCCAGTCCCTGCCATTCCGGCGCTGCTCCGTACTCATCTCATGTCACCTCTCACCCTCGCTGAAGACCTCGATGTCAGGCGTTGGCCATAAATCTCTCACTCACGTATAGTATGTACTGACAGTACAGTACGAACTGCTCTAGCTGCCGTGATGAACAATTGCCGATTTATATAACACAGGGCCTGGCCATCTCTTACTGTTACCAAGTTTGAAGCAGAGGCGTAGGAGACAAATGTGTGGTTGCGTCATGCTCGTCACCGCCGCGTCTGAGGGACACTAGTTAGATGGTTGTTGAACTGTAGTGACGTCACAACTCCTCAAGAGGCACTGCCAGACATTAGCTGCCAGCTCACGTGGTCTGCCTGCCTGCCTTCATTGACATTCGCTCATCCTCCACTTGTTGCTATCTTACCTCCACAGTTCATGCAAGCATCAACCAACATGTCTTCACTTCCTGTGCCACTTTGAGGCCGTCGCCATATTTACATTTCTGTATTCTGTGTCATAACTAGAGACCTGAAAAATTCGTCTTTCCTTTTGAACGCAAGTGAGAATTTACTCAGCTGTAAGTTTGTGACACTGTTCCAATCGCTAGGTCTAGGAATATTTCGCGAGTTTAACGACCAACATGCTTCTGTGTATACCGAAGCCCTAGCATTTGTTAATTACCTGCTACTCAGTGGAACAACAGACAATGAACGAATAGACGGGGCTTGAGTGTGCATAGGACATTTAATTCTATCATGCATGTCATTGAACTCGCGAGTTATTCCTAGCCCTACCAATTGGCCCTGGAACTATTTGACACCTTCTGGAAGGCGCTGAGCAAACAAAAGCTACTAAACGCAGCTCCAGTCATGTAGTATCATTATATCAGTGAGCAACCAATGAGAAGCTATTGTCTGCTTGAATACACAGATATCCTTGGAGGTTAACCTACATGTCAGTGAACCAGCGAATTATTCTGGTCTTTAGTCATAACTTTTCTGGTCTCTAGTTATAACTTTTCTTTTGGGCAAATTAATTAAACTGTAACTTAACTGCACTCTAGAATTCATATTGACAAAATTTTAGACATAAATCTTTGTTTGCCGTTATTGTTCTCACAGATCTTATTGCGGTTAAGAAAGTAATATGAATTTACTAACTACAATTATTTAATTTCATTTCATTTATTGGCCTTCATTTAATCCCATTAAGTCAAATATTGATGTGTAACAACAGTAAAGGCAAATATTTACAATGTGTAATATTATATCTATGTGTATTTTAATCTGCAGTTAGGTTAAAGTTCCGTAAATTTACCCAAAATAAACGTTATGACACGAACACGATAACTCAATATTATGACGATCTTTCCCTCTAAAGGCGTTCAAGTGATTAAAAAATCATAATTTTATATTTGTATAAATCAGTGTTAGTATTCTAGATATTACTTGAAGGTACATTTTCCTCCTACGAAAAAAAATTTAGCTCAGCCAGTTTTCACACAATGTCAAATAAAAAATTGCATATTTTTACTTCATGTAAAACTTGAAAACCAATAAACACAATACAATATAAATTTAAAAAACATGTCCCAGTCTATACAGCTTCAAACATACATTAACACATTATAAAATATTTTTGTATTAAAAAAAATTGCTAGGAGAAACAAAAAATTAACAATTTTTTAAAAAAAGTTCTTGAATACAAAATTTTTTTGTGAATAATTGATATATGCTTCAAGCCGTAGACAGTGATAAATGGTTTTGATGTGATTTTTTTCCAATTTCATTATGTTTGCTGGTTTTCAAGTTTTGTATAAAGTAAAAATATGCAAATTTTGACTTTGAAATGCCATTATGGGAAAACTCGCTGAGTTAATTTTTTTTTCGTAAGAGGATAATGTGCTCCTATGTATCGTCTACAAAACTAACATTATTTCGTACAAATATAAAATTGTAATTTGTCCCCACTTGAACACCCTTGAGGTGGCCGCCTAGGTGCACGTGTTTTGCACATTCCAGGCCTAGAAGTGTGGAAGCTATAAGGACGACGCAGTAGGCGCATAATGCCTCACACTAGCCTCTATGTACGTACAAGTCACTAACTGGTGTGTAGTCTTCTCCGACAACTATCCTCTATTCAGAGGAGTAACGTTATCATTTAATGACGTAATATTAAAGATGAAGATGTGTTTTACACGCCTATCCCATTTAAAATATTCTGCCTCCAAGATTAGCTTATGTACAGCAGCATCCATTTTCGCCTTATTCGTCAGTGTAAAACAAACTTCAGAGATATATAGAGCACTTGAAATGAGCACACTCGTGTGTAACCTTCTTGGAGTGGTATTCCTAAGCGAGCGTCACTCTACCAGTTATCTTATAATCTAGTAACGGCCAAGGTTCTGCTCTGGTCTGCATGTTGTTCCACAGCCTGGGCACGCCGCCATCTAAGCGGTCACCATATCATGTAATTCGTGGAAAGTATGGTTTAAAAACCCAACACGTATTTTACGAATCCGGTTGTGGTATTTTCGTTTCTCGCGGCAGTCGTGTTAGCCATTTCTATAGACCAAGCTACTTCAGTCTTGGCTCATTGGGGCAATGCGGACTCACAACCACACTTGACGTACGTACGAATACGTGCATGTACGTTAACTTTTAGAGACTGAATTCACAGCAACAATTAACCTAGATGTGCTCGGAAATTGTTTATGTCATAACAAAATGTCGGTAATAGATTATTTTACTTTATTTTTATTTTTCGAAGTGAATTAAACAATTTATGACTACAAAATAAATGATTAACTGAGTCTTATGTTTACACATGCTGCATTCACAACCATCACTCACCATATGTAATGTACATACAAAGTAGAACGTTGATCAACTATGTTACGTAGGCCTACGTACGCACGCTATACGAGGATGTGAATGCTAGCATGTACACTCTTTGACACATACGTGCACGCATACGTTAAGTAGTGGTTGTGAATTTAACGCTTAGATGAGTGTTGGTAATTAAACATTATTATCTATGCTAGACAAAGAGAAGTAGCTCTTGATTAAATTTTATCAATAAAAAAATCTTCTCTCTTCTATCTAATGTTATTCGTAAAAAAATTTGATCTCTTCCATAATCGCGAAAACTTTGCAAACGGGAAATGACAAGTGATTTAACTCCCTTACCTAACAGGAGAAATTGTCCCACTAAACAAACTGATCACGGAGTTTCTAACCAGTGGTGAGGTGAGAGGGTTTTACGGCCCTTTAACAACGAGGTGAGAGTGAAGTGAGGTGAACAGACAACACGGCAAACATAGCCGAGTCGGGATTTGATCCCAGGACCTCTCGCATCATAGATGCTACAATAGGAATAACCGTGCCAATAACAGTAATATTTGAGTTCATGCTCTGATATGGTGTGTAGTACTGTCGATAACCAAAGACATAGCCATATGCATTGCATAGTAAGTTATAGGGGCGCAACAACAGGGAAGGGAAGGGTATATTGAACCCTCTGAATCCTTGAAGCAGGGGCAAACCTTAGAGGTGTTCAAGTGACAAGAATTCATAATTTTATGTTTACACGACATAGTGTTCGTTTTATATACGTTACTTGTGACTGCATTTAACACTTGTAAACATTTTATACTTCTCGCAGTTTTCTCATAGCGACCTTACAAAGTCAGAATTTGCAAGTTACGGGAACATAAAAACAACAAAAACCAAGTGGCGTACTAGATTGAAATAATTTACACTGAAATTACGTCTTAAATATCTTAACATATTGCACATAATATATCATTTCAGTGTAAATTATTTCATTCGAGTAAATCACTTGGTTTTCTTATTCCTATGTTCTCGTAACTTTCAAATTCTGATTTTGTCATGTCGCTATACGAAAATTAATGAGAGCAAAAAAAAAAAAATGTTTACATGCGGTAGTTGCAGTTTCAAGTAACGTCTATAAAACGAACACTGTGTCGTGCAAATATGAAATTATGAATTTTTGCCACGCTAGTAACGTATTATATTATAATTTAAAGTCATTTTATGAAAACTGAACTCTGTTATCCAAGATTGTAACCATTGTTCCTCCTTAATTAGAACAGCAATTGTAGGTAGGAAATGTTACGAAAATTATTCGTTAAAACTCTGAAACTTGATTGGAGAAGAAATGTTAATAAAAGTTTGTATTTTTTATTATACCAGTTATAGCAAGACATTTTTTTAAATGCCTTTGGCAATGGTAATAGGCAGAGTGACTTATTTTTAATTAAAAGTATTTTGCACCAGTGTGTTTAAAGTCTTTATGTACACATCTGCAGCTGTGCTTCATGGTCAGTGATTGGTAGAGCCGGGAAATATTCGCGTGTTCACTGGCATGTAGGCTGGCCTCTAAGAATATATGTGTATTCATGGAGACAGCAGCTGTACATTAGCTGCTCACGATTCAAAAGCGTTGCAGTGTGTTCGTAAACAGGTTTCTTCGACGAAAATATTCCACGTGTGCCCATTGTGCCAACGTACGAAAAGAAAACAAACTTCAGACAAGATCGCAACCTCATTGTTAAGACACCACGCTCATTAAAAACACTGTTTCTAAGCACTTCAACATGGATAAAAACGGCCTTTTCAGACTTTCGTATTTCAAAATGTACTAACCGCATGTATGTGAAACTCAGGTTGCGACCTGCACTGATCTTAGTTGCAGACTTTCCACCAATAACACTATATGGTCACCTCTTAGTGTCCCATAGTAAAAACAGTTCGGCGGGAAGCTTGCACGCTAGTTCAGCGCTTGACTCGTTGAGGCGACGAGACATTTGATGCGCGCTTCAAGGCCGACCTTACTGCTCCGTCGCTTTTTAGCCTCTCACGCGCGGGTAGGGAGCGCCCTTAAGGGGTATTGATCCCTACTACCTTGGATTTATCTGTTTCTTCTCGATAACTCTGTTCCAGTTGATGCATCAAAATTTTTGTCACAACAAGGCATAGATACAAACTTAATCGATTTTCTGTAATTGCTGAAACCATAATATACTCATTATTTTGCAATGGGAAACAGCTGAAAAGGAAAAATTTCTTTATTTACGGGAGCAACTACAGAGATCGCAACGTTAACAGAAACAATGTCATATGGTTTTCAAAAAGTGAATGAAACATAAACTATGCCTTGTCGGCGTGAAGAAAGTAAAACAATGTGTCTCTTCCCTGATTTATAAGAAAAACCGTAAAACCGATCTGACAGGGTCCCGCCTACCTGCCATGAAAGTTGTGATGTAGAGGTTCAGGATAATCGTTTTTTCACAGAAAATATAGCCGTTAGATTGTGTGTTTGACATATAAAAGATATTAAGGTATCTCACACTAAGGGTAAATGGTTTCAGTTCTATCAGTTTCTTAAGTAATTAGAAAATAGGGCCTTAACATTCCAAATTAGTGCCTTTTCCGGCTTGTGTAATGCCGTTATTTTTTATTTATTTTTGCTTAAAACCATTTAACCTTAGTAGATCTATCCTTTAGCTTTCGATCCCGTGACTGTTTGTACCTTGTAGCAACTGAAAATGTTGAGGAAATGTTGTTCTTGTAATATGTGTCCTGCGCAAATATGCAGCCAGTGTTGTGGAAAATTGAAGGATTCGCGAGACCGAGCCGAGAGGACAACAGAGAGAGCGAGAGACAACCTCCTCCACAACAATCCCGCTTTTGTGGGGGGAAACTCGACGTCCATGAGGTCGAACTGCCGCTAAGGCGCTATGTTGGCGGGCCTCTTAAGGTATGTTTTTATTGTTGGCTCAGAGACTTCCAGCGGATGTCAAATAAGTCAAGGGTCAACTGCGAAAATGACACGAACTTACATTTGCTGGAATACTAGCGTGTGCATAAAATAGAACGTGAATGTATCAAGTCCCTAGTGATAGGATCATTTTACCTCTCAACGTCCAGGAGTTCTGCCCGATAATCACAGGCACTTATACAGCCAAATGACTTCACACCTGTGAACAGAACCGCGCCGCCTATAACCACGATATAGAGCTGCAGATGTGCACTGAGGTATGGTGGTGTAAATATATTTATGAACATACAGCTTTTTGGACGTAAGCCATTGCGGCGAATGTTGCCGTGTTGCAGAAAACCCCACAGTGAAAGAAAAACAAAACAAAGGAAGAAAAGTCAGTAAGCTGTAGTCAACAGACATAAAACATACAGATCATTCCTTAAATGTATGTTCTGCCGCTTGAACTACGGGTGTAAACGGACCAATCACAGAGCTTTACTGAAGTTTAAGTTAAATGAAGTTGATAATTTAAAACGCGAAACTGGTTTCTTTTCACTTTACAATTAAATTAGTTGGCTTCTATAATTGCCAAGCCTATTTAAATGTAGTCTTACTACAGTTTGGTATTTCTCTGGTCCCTTGGCGATTGCAGCGAAACTAGCGGCAGAAATGTTCCCTGTGCCAAACTCTCCTATAAGAAAACACATTTTCCTTCTAACCAGTAGTAGAACTAACCCTAGTTACACTCGCAGGACGAAGTGTACGTGGAGGTATCTTGGCCCGGGATATTGGCTCGAGCGACACACATGTGGTCCCTGGCCTTCACTAACACATGTGTGCACTACTGTGTCCACGGCCACATTCCTCGCACGTCCCTGTGTATATATATGACAACTCCCGCACACCGCGCCAACACGCTTGAATCACGCCACACCTCAACCACACACCGTTGGCCGCGGTGGCCGAGTGGTCAGAACATTCGCCTCCCACCAAGGCGATCCGGGTTAGATTCCCGTCGGGGTCGGTCCCCAGATTGGGGCATGTGGGAATCGTGCCGGGCGATGCCGCTGGTCGGCGGGTTTTCTCGGGGATCTGCCGTTTCCCCCGCCCCCTCATTCCGGCGCTGCTCCATACTCACCTCATGTCATCCTTCACCAGCACTGAAGACCTCGATGATAAGCGCTGACCAATCTCACTCACTCACACACTCACTCACTCACTCACTCACTCACTCACTGTACACTCATGTCAATTGCGGGGAGAGGGCTGAAGGGGAGCTGAAGTATAAAATATTTCTCCCCCTCCTTTTCACAGCCCCTTCTTCATTGAATGTTGAAATATTATTCGACCAAACAAATAAATAAAAATACGTTTATTCAATTCCTTGTTTAGGAAACGCCTTAAGTACCAGTATTTCGCACCTTAAAAAGTAAATTTTTCCAGGGGAGAACCCCCGGACCCTCCCCCCTTCTTTCACTCGGAGTGTAAGGAATGCCCCCTCAACCCAAAATACTAGATTTTGATCCGCTCCTTGTTGTACGCCAGTTATTTTACGGCTTCTGAAACCATAAATAGTGATTAATATTCTACTGTGGAATCTCTACAGGATAGACTTGTATAGCCATTATGTCACTGCAAAGCTTAAATTAACCACATGATCTTCACTCTATGTAGTGAAGATTTTGATAATGAAATCCAAATACATAATACTACTCATGGGCACACCCACACTCTAAATCTGAATTAGTGAATATTCACTCATTCACGCCGATGGATAAAGCAGTTTCAACTAACTGAATCAGTGAAAAACCACTGTGAAATCGGTGACTATTCACCGATTCCGATAAAGAGTGCCAACATTCCACAAGTTAATTAGTGAATAACCACAAATTTTCCAGTAATTTTAACAGATACAATAAGTGCGAACTGTTCTTTGAAAACAAATGGAAAAAACGGTGAATATTTACTGATTCACTTGTGAGATGTTGGCACTCTTAAAGGAAATAAGTGAATATTCACCAATTAAACAGTGACTGATTTCACTAATTCAAATTGTTGAAACTGCTCCGTCCATCAGCGTGAATCAGTGAATATTCACTACTTCAGATTTAGAGTGTATGATTTAGGCTTGGAAAAGCACAAGATCTAATAAATACCAAACTCTGCAAACTACGTGCAAGTGTATCTCGACAAAGCTATTATACGTTACAGTGTACAGGTTCAGCAACATGTGAACACACTTTGCTTGCAATAACCTCTCAACACACTTGTACTGTACATGTGCTACTGTACTCTGCTACTAGTACACATATATATTGTTGTACAAATTAACAACTTTGTTCCTTCTTGAGAAAGTGCCAGCCAGGGTGCGCCCATGTACCAAACATATGTACATTTCAGTTGAAAACTGCGTACGTTCTCCTTACGGCGCGGCCTACATCAATTTTCTACATCACATTTTTATTTTTCTATTTGTACCATATATTTTTTTCTTACTTAAGACATAAATTGACTCTAGATTTTGCTGTTATGATTTTTTTTAATCTCTCATAGTTTTTGCGTAATGACTCATAAACGTCAAAATTTGCATTTTACGGTTTTATTTGTACGCCACTAAAACCGACTGACATGCCGTACTGGAAATAAAAATTACAGTGAAAAATGTTGTAGACTACAACGTCCCCTACATTAAAAGTACAAAATAAAAATTTATAATGGTTTTAAAAATATTCTTGTATTTTATTTCAAATTTAAATTTTTTTATTACCTTAAATACACAAGTGTAAATGTACTTCGTGTAGCACATGAAGCACACACTGTGGTATTAGCGCGCCGCTTGTCTTCTGTTTGATGATAAATAAACTTTTTGTATTTCTTCTTATGTAGGGAGATCCCAGAGAGCATTGCTCTATATAGGGACTGTACAGAGTTTTATCAGTTTGGCATACATGTTTACATTAGTCATCCATATCTATTATTAGTATTAATTACATATTGATTATTACAATATATTTTAACACACACAACACAAATAACTAGTTAACAAGGTTTTTGAACACTTTTTGTAACTCTATTAGCAATTATTCTTGGATTATACATTCTTTTTGTTCTGTAAGTATTTATTATAGTTATTACCTAATGCATTTTATAAGTTAATACATATGCAACAACTGTAAAACAATGAGATTTAATACAATTGAGAGAAACTGATTTCGTTATTGACATTGCACAACATCAATGAATGTATTAAAACAAAACACTTCAAAGTAAATCTCTTATTTAAAAAGTCCAGCACACTTAGTAATAGAAACACGCACTTCTTCTCTCTGAAAACAGTTTTTACGACGTTTTTATTTACTCGCTTTCCTGTCTGTTTGTTCAGTAGAAATTTTGCAATCGATATAAAATAACTTCCCGATTACATAGAGACTTGAAACTTTAAACGTAGCTCAGAACTAATTGGCAATGCATTATTAACTGAAGGGCTGAGGAGCCTTGGTGTGTAAGTGCATTTTCATGAAGCATGAGTTTAGTGCATATTTTGGTTTTTTAAATGTAAAGTTAATAATTTTGGGGCCGAGAGGTGTGTGTGACACAGTCTCATGGGCCATAAATTGGTGGTGTTTTACAAAAACAACTGTCATAAAAAATGATGTTAGTGTGAGAAGCGAAGATGTTACGAATGTCACTTACACCCCTGTGCTTCTAAGTCCTTCAGCTCGCTTTCTAGTCTGACTTTTTCTCTTCGGTGCTAATTTTGCTTGCTTGAAGTCGATTGTAAAATTTTACACACGCAAGACTAAAAAGAAATATAAAAATATTATACCACGTTTTTAAAACGTGCTAAATAAAAGATGTCAGCCTATATATTTCCCTTATGAAAATACTTGCAAGATTTAAAACGTAAAACGTGGGGTGCTTGCAATAGGAGTGTAGAGATCAGATGTCGTTGAGAAAATTAATACAGCAGTGAAATTAAACTGTTAGTGGTTTAGCTGTAGCATTCATGCGTTAATTTTCTATTATGCCTCCCAAGTTTTCCGTTTCGAATCTTAGAAGTATTTTCATATGAGTGATTAAGTCCGGTTTAATAACGTGGTATATTAATTTTTTTATTCAAATCATTATTTTAACTTCGTTATGTATATAAACTACAACCAGATTCGTACCACAAATGTAGATAACGTTTTTGAAAGAGTCTTGCAATAGGTGTAAGTGATTTAATGAAATATTGTGGACATACGCCACTTCTGTACTAAGTCGTCTCAGAAAACATAGTGTGAACCAAGAAAACAAAAAAGAAAAAAAACAAACAATTCGAACTGGCTGCAGACGACACAATTAAAAACTTAAATAATTCCAAGAGGAACAGTGATACATCACAGAATATACAAGTAAACAAAAAATAAATAAAACAAAGAACAAACTCAGGAGATGAAAATCTTTAATTTGACGTAACGTAGTAAATAAACGGCGGTGCTGTAATGTTATTCGTGGAAAGGTAGCTACCACGTCATTGGCTACAGTACGTCCCGGTTGCATGGTTTCTGCTGCTCCATTTTCCTACTGTTACAAGAAAAAACTTGCACAGCAATTGGGCAGTGTTAGGCATCAGTAGGCTATGCGCCAATTGGAAGGTAGCAGTAAAATATGTCATGACTTCTTCAGATTTGAATCTGTCTTACAAGAAATATTGTAGTCCTAAAGTCGATATTTATAACAGGATATAGGACTAAAATAGTTCAGATATTTTAAATATGTTAGAAATTTTTCTAAACTCTTATGAGAAAGAATGTCATTGATGTTTGTGGGCTCGGTAGCCGATGTCAAACAAAATTTCAACTTCGGTAGTTTTTTTTTCTTTTGCAATTTTTGTTTGAAAGTTTCTTTAGTGATACTAGTAAAAGTTGTTAAAAACTTACAACAAATTTAGGGTCTATTGAAAATTTGCAATAACTGTTTACTCACATACAGCAATATTGTTCTATTTGTACATTCCCAAGCTTTTCTTGAACACTTTTAAAAATAATTATGTGCAGTGTTACAAAATGTTGTTTACAATCAGTTTCTAAACACTTATAGTAAACTAATATAAAAATAATTGTAGAGTGCAGTCAGGGCAAGTAACAACATCTGTACCAACAGTAGGTGGTGACCTTCCGAACGACGACGCTGAAGTAAGTGGGCTATATATGTATCAGTAACTGTTACCGTTTGTTTCCCAGTAAAAACAAGTGAATGAAAATAGCAGTGAGTAGTGAGTTACGATGCAAGGAAACCACTTTAACCTCGGTCTGAAAACTACAGTCCTTGAGCGCGTGCCAGAGTCAGGCAGTGATATGCGACACTGCCGGTTGATCTGTGATGTTCGGTGATATCATGGCAACAAACCAGCACTGGTAGGGTTAGGTTAGATACTGCTGAAGCTGTACCCCGATGTTTTGCAATTGCCCTTTTGTTTTGAGCGCGTGCCAGAGCAGGCAGTGATATGCGACACTGCCGGTTGATCTGTGATGTTCGGTGATATCATGGCAACAAACCAGCACTGGTAGGGTTA